>JAHDVE020007332.1:0-143123 GCA_022606495.2 Halesus radiatus | reverse complement strand
CTATCAGTATTTCCTTCTCTCATAAAGATACTCGATATGGAAACTCATCGACCTACTCCTTTGTGCATCCGTTATTCATTTCATGCGGCTTGTATATCGTAATTGCGTTTTCATATTTAAATGAATCAATTGTTAAAGGTCAATTTATATCTGTCAGCACCGCGCAGAGCAGAACAGCGCAGTACAGGCATAGACAGACGCGTGTTTTTACATGACACCGTGCAGCACAGCACAGACACAGCACAGATGCGAGTACGGCTGTCAACTGAATTGTCAACTGAGCGTTTGCGTCCACCACAACATGTCTTAGGATGTTATAATCATTTTCACATATTTATAATTATTTTACAACAAAAATCCTTCACCGATTCAATCAATTTATCATTATCCATCTTCTCGGTTTTAGCAAAATCTGCGTCTAACGACGCCAACTTACGAAGATGGCTGTGCTAACGGTATGTGTTCAAAGTAACTGCGCAGGCGCAGACGTCAGAGCGGCCACCGGCACGTCAAAATATTCTAGCTGATAATCTCGGTTGTTGCTGGCCCGTGCATGCGCGGATACGTTACGCTTACGTACGCCGTAATATGAATGTGTTCACAGATAATGTAGGCAACTAATGTCTAGCCGTCTCAGAACAGACATCGTCTAGTGAGACCCGTAAAGTAAATGTTTAAAATTATGTGCCAATAAGCTCCCGGGGTGCCGGCAATGAAATGAAATGAATGTTGTCGTGTCTGTACTGTACTGTTCTGCATTGCGCGGTGCTGGTAGATGTAAATAGATATTTAAAGATGAGACGTTACGTTTTTGCCCCACGGAATGCAACCCGTAACCTACAGAACTAAAATCAAACATATATAGTACTCAATTATTTTTATAAACAATTGAAAAAACCTTCCGAGAAAAGATAAATGTCGCCGACAGGACTCGAACCAGCAATAAAAACAGTAATTATTGAATGAAACACTAGTATATATTGATTAACTTGGCCGGTTTGCGATAAGCCGACGTAGCTCAACAGTAGAGCATCTGACCGGCAATCAGAAGGGTGCAGGTTCGAGTCCTGTCGGCGACATTTATCTTTTCTCGGAAGGTTTTTTCAATTTGGATGAGTGTTTCAGGCTAATAATTGTTGTTTATAAAAATAATTGTTACCCTTTGCGCTATGCACAAAAATCTTGTCTTAAAAACTTTAGTTTATCAATTAATATATATATAGTACTCAGCTACGGCAATCATTACAACTTATTTTCGGATAATTTTCAAGCAAATGAAAATTTTTAAACTCTTTTAATTCGGCAGTACGTGATCTTGTAATTGAAATTTCCTTTACGTAAACATTGCTATAACGGGATATCGTACGTTTTTCGTTTTAATTTATCTCAAATAATGTAATATTTGCTAAAAAGTCAAATATTAAAAAACTTTCTATGTTTTTAGATCAAATATTATTATTTTAAAACTTCCAATTTTCTCCTATATAGACAACTGAGTCAGTATAAACTATCATATCATATATATGTGAAAAATCTGCGAGAATATATCGTTATACCTCTTCTACACATATTCAATCAATGTTACTGCCAGGGGATTATCCCCGATAAACTGAAAATTGCCAGTATTACACCAATTCACAAATCCGGAGACAAAACCTCAATTTCCAACTACAGACCAATCTCAATATTTAACTCATTATCAAAACTCCTGGATAAGGCAATGAAAATAGACTATTAACCTACCTGGATAAACATAAATTACTTTCAAGCCGCCAATTCGGTTTTCGAGCAAAAATGGACACAGAACATACTATATCGGAATTTGCTAAATACGTTGCAAAAAATTTAGATGGTGGATTTAAAGTAATTGGCGTTTTTATAGATCTAACTAAGACCTTTGACACTATCTCTCATGACTTTTTATACGAAAAACTTTAAAATATTGGCATCAACCGACCACCGCTCAAATGGTTTATTAGTTACTTTGAAAATGGAGAACAAATAGTGGAATTCAACAAATGCTTCAGTGACACAGCAAAAATAATGTATGGGGTACCTCAAGGTAGCATCTTGGGTCCCATTCTATTTCTCATTTATATTAATTAATTTAATTTAATTGAAATTAAAATCCCATCTCTCTTACATGCATTATTATGATCCGTTGCGCAGATGATACGGTAATTTTATTCAAAGCCCAAACTTGAGGAAGGTTTTTACCATTTTTAGGTAAAATACCAGCTCAGGTATGGGGGCTCCATCGAAGCCAGGGTAAAGTTAGCTTCTTCTGAGAGGCTAACTGTACTTCTTTAGCTTCTGACTGGGCGTATTGTACAGAGCCCGCAGATACTTTAATAGTACACAACTACTGACCCTCTACAAATCGCAAGTGCGCCCCATTATAGAATTTGGTAGCAACCTCTGGTCGGGATACTCAAAATATCTGAAAAAATTCCTTGACTTTGTGCAGAAACGGGCGTCCATTCGATAGAATCGCCTATCTTAACAAACGGATTGCAATCTTTGGAGCACAGACAGCAGGTGGGAATGATGTCGTTGTTCTACCGGTATTTTAATGGAAGATTTATTGAGGAACTAGCGTCATTGATCCCTCTGGCATCGGTGTACAGTCAGAAAATACGCCAAACGCGCGCCCAATATTTGTACATGGTTGACATTTGTCACTTCTACGGCTCGTTTTTGTGTTTCCTCCCTCCTACAACATATTTCTCTTCAGGGCCCAGTTTCACTACTTCCTATCCTCTAAAAGACCCTCCACATAACATCCACAAAGATGATATAGGCTTTAAGGGAAATTATTTCCCCCAGGGCGTCATGTGTGGAGTAACTGTAAAAAAAAATGTTTTTCATTTTTTATAAAAACAAAATTCTTCCTTTTTTTCTTCTTCGTGCATTCTTATTTCTTTTTTATGTGTTGTTATTATAACTTATTTACATTATTGCATTTCACTACCCCTGCCACAGCATGCCTTCTGTAAAACATTATATTATTAAACTAACAATACCAATTGATTGCATTTCATATTCCGTATGTACACCCGCCAACAAACGATTCATCTCAATATTTGACAGCATTAGGCGCCAAATCCGTTTTTTTATATATAAATTAGCGCCATCTATGGGGGCACGTCAGGTTTCGTTTACCCTTAAGGAAATGGGACAACAATAATTAGAAAAATCGTAAATATGCGATTATTTACGGAAACCTTTGAAATTGGATTATATAGGCACGTCCTCAAAATACCCTGGACAAATGGGGTAACAATTGTTTTTAAGTTCTTCAGGCTGGTCAGTGGCTGAGTAAGCATCGCGTCTAGGTCGCACCGAGGCGTCGTGAGTTCAGTTCCTCGACTGGCTAAATCCTCCATCACAACACAAGCAACATCTCCCGCTTACTGTGATGATAATAAGAGATTTTCAAATACTGTCAGGCTATTAATAACCTGGGAATGTTTATCTTTCTTTATTAAAAAAATAAAAACTTTAAAAAAGCCATATCTTGTGAATTTTGGAAATACGATTATGATATTCTCCTCGTTTACACGATCCATCGGAATCTATTATAACTCCGGCTCTGAATAAAGCATTAATACTCCTTGATAAATGTAATATTCATACATTTAGATTGGTAGTTAGACGCTACGACAATACTGAATGGAAATCATTTATACGTATTTCTATGAATTTGTGGTTTTACCAATCAAAACCAAACCCAAATTTATGAATATCGGGAGAACAGCAGATACTGCTACGATAATGATAGATGGAGAAATTTTGAAGGAAGTATCCGAGATGAAATATTTGACTGTTATTTTGGACTCCAGACTGACTCTATCTCCAAATACAATTGACTCTGTGCAGAAACGGGCAGTCCGTTTGATAGATTCGCCTATCTTAACAAACGGACTGCAATCTTTGGAGCATAGACGTCAGGTGGGAATACTTTCCTTGTTTTACCGGTATGTTAATGGAAGATGCTCTGAGGAACTAGCGTCATTGATCCCTTCGGCACCCGTGCATAGTAGGGAAACACGCCAAACGCTTGCCCAACATTTGCACACAGTCGACGTCTGTCACATCAGAATGGGTCGCTTTTACGACTCGTTCCTGTATTCTACAGCTCGGCTGTGGAATGATCTGACGGACTCTGTGTTTCCTTTATCCTACAACATGGGTCTCTTCAAGACCCAAGTTCACTCCTTCCTATACTCTAAAAGACCCTCCACACAGCATCCCCTAAGATAATATAGGCCCTGGGTAAATTATTTCCTTCAGGGTCTCCTGTGTCGAGTTAACGTAAAAAAAAAAACAATATATCACTACTCGGAAGGACGTGAAGATATATCAGTGCAGAATCCTATAAAACTATAAACAATGCCATCATTGTTCCTGTTATTAACTATGGTAGCAGTATTTTGTTCTTGTCAAAGGAAAAGGATTTTAGAAAACTAACAGTGAATAATTTTAAGACTAAACAAATATTCCAAAGTTATAAAAATCCTGAAGGATCTAAACATACCGTCTTCTTAGCAAATTATATACTTAAATATATTAGTTTTTCTCTATAAAATGTTTAACGGCTAACAAAATTCTAAATTCTTGAGAACAACTAATAAACATCAACACAGACATAACCACTCGACAAGAAGAAGAAAATAAATAAGATTACCCTTTCGAAAGAAAACAAAATCGCAAAACTCATTACCATATAGAGCCATGAAGATCTTCCAAGAAATACCCAACAATATAAAGGAAGAGGAAATTGTTTTAAAATTTAAGAAGGAAATTTCGAAATACATAAAGGCAATTTTTCTAATGTCGTAATTTTTAAAGTTTGATTTGTTATTCTTAATGGTATACGAGGTGTGTTCAAAAGAAAAGGTGAATTTTGAATTTTCGCGGGCTGTGTTCATTTGATTATCGATTTCTTTTTTTTGTTATGTTGGTACACATATGTTTATCATATGTTAGCATTATCAGCCATTTTGGATCAGTGGTTTGTTTTTGACAACTAAAAAGGTAAGGATTTGTTGGTTATTGGAATTAAATTCTATGAATGTATACCGGGATTATCCAACGTTGGCAACATTAGCTAGAAACAAATTTCTGTTCAAATATCTTTTGTAGTATTTTAATAAATTTAGTCGTTTCTAAAAACATCTCTAAAATGTTATATGTATTGATTTTATCGAAGCATTTTTTTACCCTTTGGAGCAAAGTATTTTACTGGTATTAAGAGGATGAATTTAATACGAACGCGGTGTTCAATAGCCCAGTGGGTAGGACGCTCGGCTAGCAGTCGGACCAATCGAGTTCGATACTCACGGCAAGTACGTACCAACGTTTCAACACGTATGTGTAAAGGTCTGTAGTTTACTTTTAAAATCTCTTCAAAATCTAATATCAAGTAATGTTATACGGATCAGCTGACCACAATTTGAACAAAAGCTGAAACGGACCGACAGTTGGCTTTCAAGGGGAACCATTCAATTGTCGAAATTTTTAAATGGTGTTGATCGACGATTTGTTGGTAATCAAATGTGACGAGACCTTATCAACCCAACCTTGAAGCCGATTTACATTTTAAGTGTATGTGATTAATCTATAAAGTGTTAACACTTTCCATCTCATTTATAAAAAATTTACGCGCCGGTTAAGCGCTGGTATAGTTAAGTCGGCCTCAATCCGGTTTAATGAATTTTTAATCATACCTACGCCGCGCCGTAGTAATAAGTTAGATTTGTCACTATTCCAAGCAAACGCAGTTAAGATAACATTACAGGGTGACATTTTACTACACAATTTAGTTATCACTTTTCGCCAGTGACGGTTTTCTCTAACGTACGTTTGAGAAGTGAAAATAAATATAGGTAATACTGCCCGAGAGCGAGTCTGAAATTAATTCCATATATGCGTTATGAATTCAGCATCTATAAGGCTTTCTGTCCTACGAAATAGTTCATTCATTTTCATTCTCGTCTTGTTCAAGAATTCTTCAATGGATTCTTGCGGGAATCCATGCTGAGCGAGCAATCCGACAATTGTTTACGGAATAGTTTTTTGCAAGAACCAAAATATTTTTTTTTCTGATTATCTTATTTCAAGTCGCTATTAAAATAATTTAAATACCGTTGATGATATTTTTTAATATTTATAAAGCGAACAGAAAAGTTTCCTACATAAATTTTGATTTCGTATTTAAAACTATTTGTGTAACCTAATACATTATTGTACTTGACGTATTGGTACACACACGAACTGTAGGGGCACGCTGATCCCAATCTGTGGAGAGGGCTGGGAGGGGAGGTAGCACTACCTACCATTCCTTCTGCAAGGAGGAACGGTACTAACAACAAGACCCTTATTTACGTCTTTTGCGGGCCTTGTCCGAGTGACGTTGCTTATTCTGCATCCAGTCCGAGGAGGTAGTCCGATGAGGGTCCAAGGTAAGCGGTAGTCGGAAGAAAACAAGACGAGTAGATGGGAAGTCGAGCGGGCAGTGGGCAGAGAAAGTCTTGTCAGGCTGGCGGTTGAATGCTAACTGCCCGAAGTGGCTTTCGCAGGCTACTTAAGGCGGTCTGCAACGCGCAAACCTACCATGCCGTGTGGATGCCTAACAAGCCTGTCTCTTTCCCACCACCGTACTACTCTATCAATTTTATTTGTGTCATTCAAGTCTGAGCGGTCTGTGAGAACACGCTCGTCACAGTCCGCCCGTTACATTAAGGTGACTAGGCACATCCCGCCAATCGAACAACATATTTACATATAACAAATGTGATAATGAAAAAGGCGGCGTCTAAACATTCTAGGAGAGACGACAACGTCCGATATAATTATATTATTCATTAGCCACGGACGTTTCAATGAATCGCCGAAGTTTTTTCTTGTTCCCAGGTCGCTGATAATTTCTGATGCAGTAATTTCATTAAATTCTTTTAGATCTAGGAAAAACTTTATATATAATTTGGAAAATATAAACACTGTTTTTTTTTATATGGAAGAAATTTTTTCTCACTTTTTTTAATATCCGATTAAAGTCCCAATAAGATAGGCCACAAACTGCCACTGCTTGTCATTAATCACTTCCTATTAATCAAAGCATAAATGTCTGTTCACATCTACCAGCACTGCGCAGTGCAGAACAGTACAGTGCAGGAACGGCACAGACGCGAGTATTTACATTACACCTTGCACAGCACAAACGCAAGTATTTACATTACACCGTGCAGCGCATAACAGATGCTAGTACGGCTATCAACTGTCAACTGAGCGTTAGCGTCTGGCACAAAATATTATTATTTTATGACCTATATTCCTTGACCAATTCAATCAATTTTTCGTTGTCCATCTTCTTAGTTGTAGCAATATCTGCATCTATTGACTCCAACTGACGGTGACGCCAAGATGATGGTGCTAACGGTGATACATTCATACTAATTGCGCAGGCGCAGACGTAACCAGTAACCAGTAAGGGTGGTGGTCCTCAAAATATTCTAGCCGAGGATCTTGGCCGGTGCTGGCCGATGCATGCGCGGATACGTTACGCTTACGGAAGCTGTAATATGAATGTACTCTTAGGTAATGTAAGCAACTAATGTCGTGTCTGCACTGTACTGTTCTCCACAGCGAGGTGTTAGTAGATGTAAATAGACCTTAACCATTTTAGTGCTGTACTGATTTTCCTAGTATACAGCTATTGATAATTTGTGTTTTTAGTAAATTAACTAAAAATGCAATAACTTTGATAAATATTAACCAAACTTATTGATTCTTTTTGATATTAAACGTAAAGAGAATTGTATTCCATGAATCTAAAAAACCGAAACTACTAAATATATAGAGAGAGAAAAAAAAAGGAAATTATGTCGCTTCACAATGTTTTCCCGTGCAAAGGTTACGTAATCCCGTATTACAGCGGGCGCCTACGAGGAAAATTCAATTTTTTTTCGCATTCTATTATTGCGATGGCCAATAATCGCACTTCCGTCATCACTATCTCCATTTATCAGATCGAAAGGCTCATCGTCCGTTATATCGCCGTCCTTTGATACATCGTCCGCAATAAAACTAAGATCCGACATGATGAAATATATCGTTTTAATTAATTATAACAGGACAAACAATATAGATAGTTTACAAGATATATGCCAACTGCAATACACCGCACTCAAATGGAACACGTGCTCTTGTAAGGATCAACAAAAGCATACTGAAGAACGCAGCGCCAAAGCGCTGCACTGCACTCTAACGGTTAAATCGGCTGTAAGAGAGTTTTTTTAATAAACCTAATTTAGTCCATAATATATTTTTAAAGCCTTGATTGTAATTGAAGACTTTCTAGGACCATTGTTATTTAGTTCGACGTTACTAATGCATAAACTTGAGACGGTATAGCAATTATTTACTAGCCCAGAGGCGGAGGCTCGGAATTTGGGTAATGCAAAGCAATTTGCCTATATAATGGACTAGGCGAGAATTCGACTTGAATACAAACATATGCGCACATATTCCACTCCTTGAAGCAGGCATTTTGGGTAGGTACTTTCTTGAAATATTTTCTGTAATATATGTGCCACCAATCTTCTAATAAATGTATCAATAGAAAAGGAGCAACAAATAGCAACTGAAAACTATCATCTCCATACTTAAATTTTCTAATAAAACTGTGTTCATCTGAAGCGACCTTTCAGGTAATTTTCCGTATCTGTTTGTATATAATTAGTTAAGAAATATTTGTACAGCACCCTTGAGGTGATTTTTCACAAAAACGGCGCTATACAAACCATCCAATTATTATTATTATTATTTTCCTTCAAATTTAAATATATTTCATTTTTGAGGGTAACCAGATTTTCGTAAGTACTTTCTTGTTCTTTTTCTCCAAATACCGTGCAAATATGACAATAAGCGCAGCTCCTGACATTTACCATATCATGTACCAAAGGGACATGAAGAAGACATTCTTCTACGATGTGTTCTGTTGTTTAAATATATCCACATTCACAAAATCGGAACCCTTTAGGGCCCACTTATGCATCATATATGCACAACGGTTGTGACCGCACCGGATGTGTTTAAAGAGGTTCATGTCTTCCGAAGGAGAGAGAATCCTGAAAATTTAAAAGTAGGGTCTACAATGTGCTGGTTTTTCACGTCCGAGGTCGTCCACCGAGTTTTCCACGACTCTTCAGAGAAGTATCGTGATAGAAGCAGTCTTTCGTCATCAGTCCAAAAAGGTTTCCAGGCGTCAATTTTTTTTTCATTACTGTAGCAATATCAAGCTGTTAACACACTTTGAGCGGGCGGCCGCTACACCGTCACAGATGCGTGCAGCGGACAAAAATCATCCGAAAAAGCAATAAAAAATAATTTTACAAAAATCTTCTAAACCATCGACTATTTTTTTTTTGAAATTTCGTATACACGCTTACCATATATGAGTGCTATCAATACATTCAATTGCTAAGGAATTTTTATGTTATCTCTCATTCAGGAAATGATTATTGTAATAACATTCTCGGGATTATCTCATAAGAGTAAAGGTCCAATGAATTTATCACGATAAAATTGCAATTCTACTCACCCATCAAAAATAATCAAATGTGGAAAGAAGGCGGATATGATTCACTGAATAATTGACTTCGCACAAATTAATTATTACGCGCATTGAGCTGCGCAAGAGTATGTTCGACTGAAGCGGGCCTCCATGGTGAGGATATTCCCGGAGCTGTTTATTATTTCCCTCATTCCAGCCACCCTTAAGGGCTGCAACCGGAAACTCGCCCCTCCGTGAACATACTGGAAGCCCTGCAGTATCTGGGGAGGCCAAACATTATGCGGAAGGCGTTATTGTACTGGACAAAAAATCTTTCCATACTGCTCTTTTTGTAGTTTGTCCAGAATTTTCACGTGTACAACGTTGCGTGGAAGGCAACGAATAGAGTTCTTTTCACAGCGGTACTACAAAGGCGAAATCTTCTACTGAGCATGTTCGATTTTACGCTGAGAACTCGTCTTTGCCTATCAATATCATCGTCATACATCCGATTACCGGTGATTATTTGTCCTAGGTATTTAGTTCCTTCAGTCACCTTCGGGATCACACCATTCAGGGTAGCTGGAGAAATACTTTTCGGGCCTAGACCATATCTTATGACCAACAGACCCGTTTTATTGGGGTTACAAAACATGTTTGTTTCTTCAGCAAACTCTTCTCAGAACTTCAGGATAAAGTAACCCCGCCTTACGTTACCTAAAAGTTTTGGGATATCTGATCACAAGTACTCTAGTATAACATGCTGCACATACCTGTGATTAAATCGTAATGGTGACCAATAACGATTGTACTTAAAGTGGAATTATTCTATTCATTTGAAGGGCTTTACGAGTATCAAAAGAATTAATTTCAATGGAAATTACTCTTTGATCTACAGATCAGAAAGCTTCCAAAGATAAGTTCGTAACGAGAATGGAGAAGTTTACCTAATAATAATGATACCTTCCAATTCAGATTTTACTTTCGAGAGCGCCCTATGCTCCGGGACACTTAAGTTTAATTTATGATTCTTCAAATACAGAAAGCTCGCTTTTCGGGTTTGGTAAGGAGGCACATGAAATGAGGAAGTTACTGCATAATCTGCAAACTTTGCCTTCTTCACAGGGGAATATTCTGTTAAACTATTACAGTAAGGCACACTTGAGGGGAAATGTCAATTAATTACGTTTCAATTGAATGTATATTAATGTTAACTGTGGAACTTGTGATTACCACACACAGTCCTAACTTCCCCGAGCCAGAGGGACTATGACATTCCTAATTACGGTATGATGTTAGACTGAATGGAGTAGGAAGAGGAGGGATATGGGGAAGGGGAAGGTTAGGGAGTTCCGGTGTTCTCAGATCTGGTCACACGGCTAATGCTAAACTTAAAAAGCTGTAAATTTAAAGAATAGTGTCACGAGCGGTGTTTATTTGTTTCTTTGTTTTGTATATAAATCTACAATTATATTCTGACCTTGATGAAATTTTGCACACTTGACCTTCAAAACATGGTGAAGGTCACTGTCTGCGTTAGATTTATCCCCCCCCCCCACCCCTAAAAGCCGAATTTTGATGCATTTCAATGGTATTTTGCACAACTAACTAACTAACCATCACGCCGTTTCCCCACAAAGTTAGGCAGAGAGAACGGACATGCAATTCTAGCTTCATTCACATTCATACATCGTCTTTTTGCAGACTTGAGATGAAAAAAAGATGAAACTACTAGGTAGGGGTAGGTGTAGGGGTGGGGGTAGAGGGGGGCTAGGGATAGAGGATAAAAACTAAAGCAATTTTAAGCTACTTTTCAATTCTGATTCAGGACCCAGGGACAGAGGCTCAAGTTAAGAACCTTTTTTTATTAGATATTTATAATTTAGTTTTTTTTTAATATTGCATGTACGGGTAATTAGTAGAATGTTTTCATATCGTTACAATAAAAATGCTCTTATTATGTTAAATTGTGGTAGACTAGCAATCAGAATCCAAATTTGAATTAAAATATTCTCAATTTTCAACCTTATTTTCCATTGTAAAAAAAAAATCCAAACTGCTTAAAATCGAAATTGTCCTGACGAAGGAAAGGTTCTTTTGGAACCCAGCGACATAATATTCATTAGTTTTAAATACATGTTTTTTTTTACTTTCACCAATCGGTATCTAAAAATTAGTGGTACTTTCCGAAAGGTATTCTACAATTCTACATCACATTTTAAGACAAGTCTATGTAATTAAAAAATAAAAAAAACTAACTAACCATCACGCCGTTTCCCCGCAGGGGTAGGCAGAGAGGACGGACCGCCAAACAACTCGATCTTGGCATACACTTCTTGCTTCATTCACATTCAAACATCGTTTCATACATTCTCTTCTATTATTCCGACTTCTGACATGGCCCGACTCAAGTATTTGATTCACTTGATCGTGCCATGTCTTCCTCGGGCGTCCCCGGCTTCTTTTTCCATTCACATTCGCGGCATACATTCTTCTTACACTCCTTTCTTCGTTCATTCGCTTCATTCATGCCCAAACCATCTAAGCGTCCCTTTCTTAATCTTACTCATTACGCTTACATCAGCCTTGCATTCTTTACGAATTTCAATATTTTTCACACGATCATACATGGCTTTACCACACACTCGTCTCAGAGATCTATTAAATAATTTTTATATAAATATTTTTTATTATTATTATTATTTAACGCTTTGCAATAAAAGTAGTTTCACGGAAAATGCGAATATTTGTTTTTCTGAAATGTATGTATCGAAATAACTTTGTATTAGATGTTAGATGAATAAATATTTCAAAAATAATCAAATCCACAGATCTAAAGTAATTTAAAAAAACCTGAAAATATGAATTACGATGTTTTGATTTATTTCGCTGTCAAAATTCTAATCTGAAAAAAAATAATGTAAGGAACAATATTTCAAAGCAGCTGATGTGTACCCGACCTTGTTCGGGATTTTATTTTTTTGGTATAAAGTTATGAAGTTGTGAATTATTGCTTGTCATTAAAGTGCCATAATTGATTTGACAGCGAAAGTAACTATCTCCAAATAAAGAAACATTCATTTGAATTTTTTTTTTCAGTCCAATCGTTTTTTTTATTTTTTCAAAATATATCTAAATCTTAAAGTTCTTAAGTAGGTACCTATTCGAGTTTTCCATTTTGAAAATATTCTACCCAAAAAAACCTTCTTCTTTTGAATATGTAATATGTGGCTAACCAGAGTGTTATATCTATGGGTTAACCTAAATAAAACATGGCGGGTACAATGTTTTTCATACTAATTTTAAAACGTTATAGCAACAGTTTTACATATTGGATTTCATTCAAACTACTTTTTAAACCTTCCCGGCACTAACAAAAACAGACTGTGCTATTTTCAGCGGAACCGGTCATGTAATTTTCGAGAAAATCGAGGACAAACAAACAAACTTACATTGATTTTTATATATATGGATTATAAAGAAAATTAAACATGATACAGGTAATAAGGTCCTGTTAAGACAGTCGATATGGCTTGTCATCAGGTGCCCATATATCATATTTTACATATGTTTTATACGTTATAATTTTCATCTTAATATGTATGCAGTTTCTATCATTACTCTTCCATGCATTTCGATCCTCCCATTCAATCTCCATTCAAGTTAACATTCACATTATCAATTATTCCTTTTTTTATTAACATTTTTTCAACATATATTTAACCTCATTTATAGAGTTACATTATTTGGCATTAAGTTAAATATCTTTCGCACATTGTATTCCAACGATCTCTGTCCGTACTTATTTATACATTTCGGAACTTTTAATCCGTCGTTGTTTGTGAATCTAGTATTATAAATATGTTCCGAGTTATCTTTGTGCTACGGATTAAATACATGTTGAATTACATTTTTGTACTATAGTACACCCTCAACAGGTAAATTTTTCACACTCTGGAATATCAATACGGTATCATGTCTCTGTCTGTAAATACAAATCAAAAAATTATTACATAACTCCAGCAGTAATTACAAGTTTTAATTTCTTCTTAATTTTATAAAACTCTAATTGTAAATAATGTATATAAATTTAAAAATAAAAAGGCACCATATCCTTTAGAAGTATTCGATCAGGGGCGCTATTCCCGTTCTTTTTAAGGAAGATTCCTTACGTTTTTCCTTAGGGTTAAAGACTTCTTGATTAACTGCGGAATTCCGGTAAGACATAGTAAAAAGATCCTAAATAGATTCTCAAGAGATTATTTGAAAACACAACTTGATGAAATATCTTCAAGTGACATAAGATTTTGAAATAAAACTTTTAAAAACAATTACATTATATTATAATTCATTTTAATACACATTTATTTTATTTGTAAATGTCATAAATAAGCCTTTTAACGATGAATCACGTTTTATAAAAAGGTACCCACCTCATTAGATAGTAATGACCTTTTTTATCTCTAATTCTAAAAGTGACATTTGATTTTGTGCCGACGCTCTTCAATGCCGCTTGACGTGAATTGTCAAAAATTTTAACATCTGTATAATGTTTAATAATGTTTAGTAGCTAATTATGTTTAAGGTAAATAATAACGTAATTGGTAACATACTTAATATTGAGTTTTTCTCTTGTTAAAACATCGCAAATATTGAATTTTTCTCTTGTTAAAATATCTCAAATATTGAGTTATTCTCTTGTTAAAATATCTCAAATATTGATATTTTTGATGAATGTCGTTCGCTGAATTCAGCTAACAGCTGTCATCCGATAGAACCGGAACTGCAGTTAAGTAAGAAGGCTTTAACCCTAAGGAAAAAGTTGAGGAATCTTCCTTAAAAAAAACGGGAATAGCGCCCCTGGTCTTTCTAAATATTAATGTACTATATTTATATCTTGTATGCGCCTTATTGTTGCATTTCTAGTATCACGTACTTTTAGTCTTTCACAAAGATTATGTATATTAGATTCTTGATGTACTTTTATTTCTATTACTTTTATTTATTCACTACTGTCGCTAGATGGCGGTGCTCCGCAACTCAAACACGAGAAATCTTTCTCTTTTGAGTTGGGTATTTTTTAAAAAATAAATTTCTACTTTTTTATAATTAGCTATTATATCTGTACTATTAAATATTATTAATGTATTTATATTAAATAATAAAAAATAAAAAAAATATGATAAAATATCTTACCGACAATTATATACCACCTTTGTCCCTAAACGAGAGCATGCAAATCCCTGCCTTACACATCAATATAAACGACGTTGAACGTAAGATTAAGTCTCTAGACAAAAACAAGAAGGCAGGATCCGATAATGTGAACTATAGACCAATATGTAAGCTATCCATTATAGAGAAACTTTTTTAAAAACTGTTACTAGATAAAATTTCTCCGTATATTAACCATCTCATTGTTCCGAATCAACATGGATTTTTATCGAGAAAATCAACTTTGATAAATCCCTCGTTACATGAAAACTATATATCGAACGCATTAGCTAACAGAACCTAAGTCGATTCCATATATACAGCCTTTGACGAAGTATGCCATAACATTCTCCTTGTTAAACTGCTGAAGCTCGGTATTGATGGAAAACTATTGGACTGGTTCGCTCGAGAGTTTTATAAAATTAATTAAGATATGTTCGTAATAATTACGTTATGTACTATTCTACTAGTAAAACTGAATTCGTTCCTTTCCAACCAATTTATAGCTACTAGTGATGTACCACAGGGATCAAGTTTAGACCCAATTTTGTTTTTTTAATATTTATAAACGATATTATTAACATATTTGTATTACTTTTGATCTTTTGATAAAATAATTTGCATCTCTCTCCAAAATAACTTAAATATGTTAAAAAATTGGTGTACCCTTAACAAACTTTTTCTTAACATAAATAGGTGTCATTTAGTACGATTTTATAAAATAAGTCAGCCAATTATTTATCCATATAAACTTAATAACTTAACCCTTACCCCTGTCGATAAAATTAATGACCTGGGCATAATTTTCAACTCTAAATCAAACTTTACATCCTATATAAACACAAATAAAAAATAGGGAATGAAAATGCTCGGTTTCGTTTTTTGAAAATTCAAAGGATTTGTGAATATTTGTATCTTGAAAACTTTGTATGCATATTTAGTTCGAAGTCTAGTTGAAAACAAAATATTTAACAAAAGAGAAAAGTTTTCGCATTATTGATACATAAATAATATATGGCGTGGGGCCTAATATAGACTCTTGTCGAACTCCTGCATTTATTTATTTTGTTTTACTAAAAGTATTATTTATACACATTTTTTTTATATCTAAGATAATCTTTAAATATCTCTAATACGTCCTCTTATTCCGATTTTATGTAGAGTTTTTAGCGGTATTTTAGAGTCAATTATGTCAAATACTTGAAACCATATTGATTGTTGTCAATAATTGTTTTGTTTTTGAAGGTAATTAGTTACTTTATTGAATAAAAATATCTCAATTTTTTTCATAGGCTTCTAGTATGCTAATAGGTCTATAATTTCCTATTTCAGTATGTTTACCACATTTATATGTTGGTCTAGTTATAGAGCATTTAGATTCTTTTGGAATTTTTACTTGTTTTATTATTGAATTGATTAAATGTTCGTCCAAGAGCTCTTACTTGTATTTTTATATAGAACATTCGTATATTATCAATTGCTGTGATTTTATAGTTTTTCATTTTTTTAATGGAAAAAAATTGAAATGAAAAATTTAGTTCCGTTTTATTAAATGTCTACATTTTATGGCCAAGCTATACATACGTAAAATAAATTGTCAGCACACCTTTAACAGGTACTAACTAGTCGTTACTTTTTAAAGCTTGAACAAAGCAAACTTTGTGTCTAAAATCCGTAAGCAATTATTTGTCCTCCGTAAGCAAATTAAAGCGCCCTGCTTCTGGAAAACGTAAATCGCCGAAACGGGACATTTGTTTTCTTATCGGGCGTGAAATCCGGGACCTCGTGGAGAATGCAGGATTCTACGGAGAATACGGGACTCCACAGTGGCGGTATTCTAAGGAAGACGCATAGTTATTTTAACACCCGCAGTTTTCATCAATGCGGGGCCATAAATTCACGAAAGCCGCCCCTGAATGTCGGCGAGCCCGAGTTGAAGCTGGATCAGAGTTTCTCAAACTTTTTGTTCAGCCTTCTCATATTACTCTCCAACGCCCCCCCCCCCCTCTTACATTATATATACCCGATAAAAACATTTATTCGAAGATCCCGCGTCGGACAAGAATGCATGCCGCAAAATAATATAAAAAATAAAGGAATAATAACTTTTAGACGAACTCCGCACGGGAGGCACTGCGAGAAATAATTTCATATTTGGGGATGCTGTGCGGAAAGTATTTTTGTGGAAAGGAAGAAATGCACCTGGGTCTTGAAGAGATGTCGTAAGAAGGAGGAAACACAGAAGCCGTAAATCATTCCACTTGAGCTGTTGAATACGAGAACAAGTCGAAAAAACGACCCAATATTAAGTGGAAAATGTCAACCGTGTGTATTTTTTTGGCTGGCATTTTTCCGGTTACCTACTTTAAAAAAAATGAAGATTCATTGAATGGATTTTTATTTTTAATTTACGCAGTTTTATGTATTTTTCGTATGTTTTCTAATATTTTTAGCATTTTTTTTCGTAATCCTAATTTATTTTATTTTTTCTTATTGTTACTCGTCTAAGAACATACATCATAGTGAAACGAAAGTGTATGAACGGATGCGGATCATAAAGACAGAATACTAGTAGAGCTGTTATAACTCACTGATGACTTTTGAAATGACACTGCTGCTAGAGTTAGTACGAATTTCAGTGCCTCTGATGCATCATTTTGCCTTTGAAACCTCCACCGCCCCCAGGGGGCGATATTTCCCACTTTGGAAACCACTGAGCTAGATTAAATTTCATACTTCCTCCGTTTGAATCCGGGGGCAATTCGGAGCAGCGGGGCTGTTTACTTAGCCAAATTGACCTAATTGCGCAATTAAAATGTCTGCTTTATAATATTAACCCCGGACCAACGAACGGTAATCATGAAAACGAACGAGTTTCCCTGTAAGTGGCATCGTAATGATAACTGGATGGGTTCATAACAAATATGTTTTGATAACGTTATTGTTATTGAAATAGAGATATCCTTTTTTCATGCAATAAAATGTGTTAGATAGGTACTTACCTCGATGAGTAGGTCTATTAAATTTATTTATTTTCGGGGTATTACGATGTGTTAACAGTATAACGAATTTTCAAACCATAATTGGATATACTATTTGATAATTGTAATAATTAAAAATGTAATGACGTATTTTTGTTACTCATCTCACTAGACAATGTCTTTTGAGACGGTTAACGTGAATCTAATACAATAAATTAATAACCAATTCCGAGTGAGGGCAGATATGATTTTTTTTAATAATGAAAATGGGTGTACCTACCCATAGAATGAATCTCTATATTTAAAAATGAATGTCAGTATGTCTGTCCTCGATTTTCTCGAAAATTACTTGACCGGTCTCGCGAAAATAGCAGTTTATTCTTATTAGTGCCGGGAAGGTTTATAAAGTAGTTTGAATGAAATCCAATATGTAAAACCATTACTATAACGTTTTAAAATGAGTGAAAAAAAACATTGAACCTGCCATGTTGTATTGATGTTAGCCCATAAATATACCACTCTGGTGAGCCATAGATTACATATTCAAAAAAAGAAGTTTTGTTAAGGTAGAATATTTTCAATATGGAAAAGACAAGTAGGTACCTACTTAAGAACTTTATGATTTAGATATATTTGGAAAAAAAAATTTTTTGGAATGAAATAAAAATTTTAAATGAATGTTTCCTTGTTCCTTCGCCGTCAAATCAATTATGGCATCCAAACCACAGGCAATAATTGACAACTTCATAACTTTATTCCAAAAAAAAAATCCTGAGCAAAGCCGGGTACACATCAGCTAGTTAACAATTAATAAATATTTTTAAAAAACTGACAAACATAGGTAAACTTCTTTTTAAACATGCGCCCTTGAGGTGATTTTTCACAAAAACGGCGCTATACAAATCATCCAATTATTATTATTATTATAAAAATATATAAATTCAGTCGAACTTGGTTATAACGCTCACAGCAATGGCGAGTTTACGGCTATTATGAACAATAATAATAATAATAATAATTGTAATTAAATTTAACTAAAAGACATGTATAATATAATAATGTAAGTGTACAGTGGTTTATAAAGTAAATTAGAAAATAATATAATAACAGTTATAGTTGAAGTTTCACATAACCCGCCTCACTAGGCTAGCCTGTGTTGAGGCAGTAATTTTGCAAATTATTTAATAATTTTAAAATACCTATGAACATATACTTATATTAAGATATGCTTCGTAAATCGTTGAATCAATCATTTCAAATTTTGGTGAGTGCACCGGTATATGCCCTATCATTACTGTTAATCCAATTTTTTACATTACCAAATTAATTAACCAATGATTTTTTTTCAGGCTTATTTATATACAATGCTGTTATAACGAGGACGTTTCACTGATATACCGTACAAATAATTTTGTCAACATATATTCTAAATACATACATAGATCGTTGGGTCTGAAAAAATAACAATTCTCGGTGTAAATAATAACAGACAAACTTTGCGACAGCGCGGACGGCGGAAATTTCCTTAAAAATCCCATTAGGGACGGATTCATGCTTTTATGGCACTATCTATATAAGATTGTCTCCAACGTAAAACATCCATATCGATGGATGGGGCACCTTGTACAATTATCATAAAATCTGCGAAAGTCATGCGATAATTGAGCTGTGCAATTTTGTTTCTTTTTACATCTTCTTTTGCATTACTATTCATCGTCAATGTTGTTTTAAAAATCAATACATATATACGCGTACCTACATCCTTACATAGGGTAATTTTATGACAGTGGTGCACAACCTTATTGGCAGGGGGGCCGCTTTACATATTTATCAAAAGTGGGGATGATGGGGCTGAGAGCGAATACATGATTTCACGTCTCCGGGTTTTTGTTTTTATTTTCGTGTGATTCAACCGATTATTTCAATATTGTTCCATTTAGAACACGTGGTATGGATTAACAAAAACTCATTAAAAAATTCTCAGTCAGGGTGTTCAAGAATTTTTTTGGGGTTTTTTTCTCAAGTCAAAAGTGGGCCGCACGAGTTGGTGCGCGGGTTGTAAATCACTGGTTTGTTACAAGTAAAATTTTGCAACCGCAGCCAATAACAATCACCCAAGCTAGTGATTTATGACAAGTGAGGGTTTACAACCCAAATAATCCCAGCCAAGCTAGAGATAATATGGTGATACCTTTCTTAGAAGGCTCGAGCCAGGTGATGAGATTTATAATGTGTCGAGTGTTTTGAGGGGAAATTGAGAAGTATTGAAGCGATCGATATCTTTAACAATCATTGATTTTAATTTTTTTCAGAGTGTATTTTTTTCTGAATGTTTTTATTTAATTAGCAATACTCGTATTTTGAAAATTTTGCGACTATATTGATAGTTGGGGTAGATAGGTAGGTACATTAGATTAAAAAAATATATTTCTAAAATAACGAGTAATGGCTATGAAGAGCAGATTTAGTCGTTCCCCTCTGCTCATTATAATCACATTTGACTGGAGATATGTACGAGTACAATACACGTGTATATATATATAAAGAATTTAGGGTGAAGCACGAAATAGCGTAATAATTTCAAGTTAATGAAGTTAATATTAAAACGATTACAATCAGTAATATCAGTAATCGTAAGTATTATTATATCGTGTGTTTACAATCACCCTGCCTATGAAAGTATGTTTATGATTATTACATCGTGTGTTTACAATCACCCTGTCTATGAAAGTATGTTTACGATTATTATATCGAGTGTTTTCAATCACCCTGCCTATGAAAGTATGTTTATGATTATTATATCGTGTGTTTACAATCACCCTGCCTATGAAAGTATTTTTACGATTATTATATCGTGTGTTTACAATCACCCTGCCTATGAAAGTATGGCTATGATTATTACGTGAACTTGTGTTTCATTCTTATATACCGAATTTCTCGCTAGTACACTTCACCGGTTCGAAGTGGATCAATTCTGCTAGTTTCGCAATGCGCAAGAGATGCCGAGTTGTCGATTAGACAAACAATCCTCCTCTGTAGACATCAGCTTAATAATGTGTTTTGAGGCTCTAGTTTTATTACGCATCTTCGACAACATCGGCGTTTCAACGGTTATTTTTCTTGTTGAACGATTGATAAACCTGAAACAAGCAACATGGTGCCTTATTATTCAAGTTCCATGGCTCACCGTGAATAATGATATTATGAACTTACTAGGTTACCATTGCTATCCTGCAATTGGTTTGTATATATTTAGAATGTGTTGTAATGTTGTAACCTCTCCTGCTATTGTTCGACTTTATCTCAGTATTCGTGGGTGAAACTGATGGATGAAGTGCGGGAAGATTTCGATATAAAACATGATACTGGAAATAAAACCCTATTCACATTTAAACGTAGTATTATTTATATAGTATAGTATTTATTGGCTCTAATAAAAACCCCGACAACATTTTAGAGAAAAGATAAAGGTAGAGAGGAGTATTAATTATTAAACGGTTTAAATGATGAATGATGGCTCTTGTGGACAGATCCTTCTCCTCAGCATCAGGCAAAGGCCGCTCAGGTCCTGATGTTCACCGATTCCCACGATCATCTTCAGCGAAGTCTATGACAATACTTCGAAAGCGCCATCCGCTACAGCATCTCCCGTGGGGTTCAGTCAATAATATGTGAGGATGCTACCTTAGGTCCTGTTTGGTCGTCGATATAGCTACCGACTCTCGTGTCCATTCATCCTCAGCAGGGATTTTCTCCAACGCCCAGGCACGCGCGGTTGGGGTTGATAACCTTACAATTTGGCCATCAGAAAACTAAAAACATACCCACTTCGGGTAGATTGGGTAGATGCACCTCGGCGCCAAACAGAAAAGAAAAAACTAACACATAATCACTCCCTTCAATCACGTCGAGCTCCACCGCCGTGTCAGGTTATGTCTGACGCCATCTTGTCTTAGATCTCTTCCGTCGGATGTCTCCCATAGACACTCTCTCAAATCCCTTCCGCAGACAATAGAAGTGATGCCCTTCTAAGCGGGGTCAGTATTTATGGAGAAGGAGTGTGTGTGTTAGAAATATATTTTTAAATTAATAAGGCAAAAGCATTTCTGCCCACCCTACTCCCATCCCTACTCCTACCCCTACCCCTACCCCTACCCTTACCCCTACCCCTACCCCTACCCCTACCCCTACCCCTACCCTACTTCTACCGCTACCCCTAATCCTACTCCTACTCTTAATCCTACTCCTACTCCTTTTCCTACCCCTAGTCCTACTTCTACTCCTACTCCTAATTCTTCTCCTACTACTACTCCTACTTCTACTTCTACTTCTACTCCTACACCTACTCCTATTTCTACTCCTATTCCTACTCCTACTCCAACTCCTACTCCTATTCCTAAGCCTACTCCTACTCCCACTCTTACTGCTACTCCTTATCCTACCCCTACTCCTACTCCTACTCCTACTCCTACTCCTACCCTCCTCACCCCCATCCCCACCCTACTCCCACCCTCTACCCCAATTCACCCCACTTCTTACCCTACTCCTACTCCTACCCTACTCCTACCCTACTCCTACTCCCTACTCCCACTCCCACCCCCACCCTACCCTACTCCTACCCTACTCCCACCCTACCCTACTCCCACTCCTACTCCCATCCTACTCCTACTCCTACTCCTACTCCTACTCCTACTCCTACTTCTACTCCTACTTCTACCCTACTCCTACTCCTACTCTATCACTCAAGATTTAGTTTTGTGTGAGTATTTCTCCAAAAAGAGGCCTTCCAGGAGTTAGCTACTCAAATTATTTATTGCCTGAATCAGGTTGCGTACGTGGAGACACTCAGTTTGGATACCCACGACTACTCCCTACTCCCTACCCCTCTACTCCTTGGCACCCATCCCTACCCCTCTTACACCTACCCTATCCCAACCCTACATATACCCTACACCTACTCTACCACTACCCCTATTGGCATTTAAAGAAAAGAAACAGAAAAAGTGTTCTCAATATTAGCCTTTTCGCAAAAGAGAGCCAAGAGTTAATTGCTCAAATTTTCGCTGAGTCGCCCAAATCCGGTAGGTTAATACGTATTTTTGATACCCATATCATAAATGGTGTAGAAGAAAATACTTTTATATGATTTTTTTATCTCAACATTATTACCTTCTCGCGGTCTGCGCCCGGGCACTTACTGAAAATATTGTCATTTTGCCATCCAAGTTAACACCTATTTAGAAGCTACAAAAAATAAATATATTATATCAATCTCGAAACAGAAACACATCGCTCTTCGGATTCTGTCTATTTGGTCCATATTAAAAAACTCGCGATTTAAAATAAATACTTATTAAACAGTTATTTCAGTTAGAGTAATCTATTTCTCGTACATTGAAAATAATAATCAAGTAATTATATCGGTTTAGGCAGGTACCTTAGCATTTACCAAAAGTATACTCAGTAATCATCCAGTAATTATTTTCGAACAAATCTGATGGGATAAATGTGTTTTATCACAGTGGGCCACTGTGTTTAATCGATAAGGGCAGCCTCAAATAGTTAATACTAATTTTTATAAAAAAGGGAAAGAACGTAATTTAATAGCAAAAAACCGCATTTTTTCATTTTTTTGAAATGTCGAGGAAAGGTCGAGCGTCCGTATTTCGAATTCACGAACGCCAGCGCTGTTTTCGTAATAAATATTTTTTAAACCATAAACGTAAGGAGAAATCAAAATATCAGTACATCTCACTTTAGAAACGTGATCAAGCGACGCGAACGTTCGTCGCGTATTTCCAGCGAACTTATTGAGCGACCCTCCTAAAACGGGGGATTCGAAACTCTAATGAATTTGAAAACAGTGACAAATATCGCAAACAAATCGATCGACCTACGGTTGAAAATAGAACCAACGCAGAACTCGAATGGATATGAATTTCTTCTTACTGATTTAAGGTTATTTATTTCAACAGATGGAAACCATAAGTGTTCCAAGGTTTTTTTCGGTACGTTAAAGTTTCCAGTAGTTTCCGGAGATTGTTTTAGATTTCCCGAGTGTCGATCAGCGGCTAATCTCTCGTTCGTGATTCTGAATTTTGATTAAGCCAAATGAGACTTCTGCGCTTCGGTCGACTTTCGCAAGACAGGAATAGCGGAATCGTAATTTCACATGTTTTGAGCTTCCTGCTTTCTTTGAAATTCGATATGCGGAAGATCGATTTTCCCCAAAGCTAAAACGAACCTTTAAGGTCTTAAGAATTAAGGCACTAAAGTCGCCTTCTGCCTGGCTGTGTTCTTGAAAAAACGCTCTAGCTTATTATTATAGGAGATATGTTGAACTGAAAAGTCAAAGCGTTCCGGGGATATTTCTGTTTTAGCATACTGTTTTTCTGCTTTATGGGATGTACTCAAAGTATGTAGTACCTATTTTCTATCCACTTTGAAATTAACACCCACCAATTCAAGTCACACATCTATGAAATCGAGCACGGATAGTAACTCAATTCCCACCTCAATTCAAATTAATTACACAATTCCATTAATAATTTCGCTGGAATCCATTTCAAACAATCCCAGAAATAATAATTCAGAAACTTGCGTGCTGCCTCTTCACCAACCCCATAAGACGGTAGAAGTCAAGAGCATCCAATTAAAATGGCATTAACGAAGCCATTGTTGTTTGTTTGCGAAAATGATATGCTTTTATCTTAAAATGATTAGATGTCAACGTGGTTCAAATAAGGAGAAGATAAAAATTGTTTTATCTAAATCAAATAATATATTTTGCGGTGAATTTAATCGAAAATTCATTTATTTATCTGATGTTCTTTGATTTTTGGGGTATTTTTCTTCTGCTCCTATAGCTAACGTTTTGAACAATAATATAAGAAAACACATATGAAACTTATTTCCACTTTTCCAACCAGGACCAACATCATGCTTAAAACAGCCCAAAAGCAACTAAAAGTTTTTGCAAATTAAGAATGACGCCTGATAAAGCGTTGTCGGGTGAGTCGAGCGCTCCTTACAGTGCCATCTCTTTATATTCTATGATCTGTGGTACTAACTCTGTTCTGATTCAGAACGTTGCTATTTATTTCTATTGTATCTGTATGTTTCTAGCCTGTACATTTAGTTATGTTATTTTCCTCTGTTTATATATATATATATATAAATTTTATATTTTCATATATTTACATATTTTCCTTGAAATTAATTAACAGTCAAGTGGGAGGCAACATAATTAATTATATTTATTTGAAATTTAAATTAAATAATTTAAGGATATGAAAGTCGGAAAACGTAAGATTTTAGCTTGGACCGAAATTTTGTTGGACTCAGCACCTTAGTTCCCGGGGAGTTTACTCCAAGCCTTGGCCCATTATTTCAGTTCCAAAATAAACGATTGGTATATATTTTTTATTGACGGACCATTGTCCAATTACAAAATATACATAACATGAAACGAAATAAACAAGAGCTACAGAAAAGAACAGCTCATACATACATATAAAAGAAGTACCAAAAATAAGACAACATATACATTTGAGAGAACATTCAAGTCAAAGCCTGGAACAAGGTTTTGTGAGTCCATGATTTTGTACATTCTAAATGATAATGCAGCTAAACCGTTTAATTTAAAGAGATTTTTTCCTTCTTCATTTATATGCGTGTAACAATGCTTGTGAGACTCGCTCCTCAGTCCGAAATTTAAAGTGCAATGTTATTTCCAGAAAGAAGATCAGTTCTGAGGAGAGCTCCATCTCGGAAGTGATGCAGTGGTACACGGCTGTCAATGCGGCACTGCTGGAGCATCTGACCAATCACATCAAGGAGGCCGACAGCAGCACCATCTGGAGGTAACATCTATCAAGTTTTTATTTATTTATTTATTCATCTATACGATCTCAATGTCCGAGTATTATAAGGGTTATAGTAGTACTGTACCTGTCTTACTAGGAGAACCTGTGTTGAGAGAAGGCAAAGTTTACAAAGTTCACGAAGTTTACAAAGTTTACATAGTTAACTCGTATATATATCGTAATTTTTGTTCAGTCTAATGGCCAGTGGAAGTACATTGTTTACCCGTGTTGAAAAGTATCTAAAATTTCTTTAGCCAAATAATGTTTTAGCGAAAGGTAGAGATTTTGCCATTTAGATCTAGTATTGCAAGCATTCTGGACATTATCAAATAGAATCCTGTGTTTAAAGAGATATGCTAGTAATTTGTTTGGCGTAAAGTTGCCTAATATCCAAAACACAGATTCTCCTAAAGATTTCGTTCGAACTGCTGATGATCGGAAGTTTTAGAATAACCTTTATAATTAGTTTCTGAGCTTTAAGGATGGGATCAATGGCGGCGGCAGTAGCTTCACCCCAGGCTATAATACCGTATTCGATTAAAGATTGACACAGTGCATAGTAAATTATTTTGAGTTGATTCAAGTTACGGAAATTACTGGTTATATAATATATTATCGAGAAAAACATTGTAAAGAACGGGAACTGGTTCTTATACGTAATAGTAATAATTCACAAATCGTATTTTCAATTCTGTTGAAAATAAATATGATCCTTTCAGAATAAATCCTAAAAACTGAATGAATTGTCGTCAGGGGAGGCGATATGAATCAAGTTCAAATTAATCAGTCTCCGACTGAGCTCGAATCTTGCAATGTTAACCAGTCTAAAATACAGGATTATTCAAAATGATGGACTCAATTTCGTACTGCTATATTTCCCGAATTACACATTATAATATGTGAACGATTTACATAGCAATTGAAAGAGGAGGTACGAAAGTTTCGAATCCCACCGCTAGATAGCTCATAGTTGCTCAAACGACCACTAAAATGCTTGCGCCGCCAAGAAGCCATTTCGAGTTTTTTTGGGTGGTACGACACGAGAGTCCCAACTGCTCCCAGCCGTCTGGAGCGAGTGAGACTATGCCATCCCCAATTGGGGTATGTTGTGAGGCGGAAGGTATTGAAGAGGGGAAGGAGATGGGGAAGAAAGAAGGTGGGGAAGTATCCGGCTATTCATATCTGGTCACCAAATACGACTAAAGCCATTTCAGGCAACGTTTAGATTCATAATGGTGGTCTTTCACCAGGGCGATACTGACAGTATCTACCACTCTGGAACATGCCGCAAATATATTATATATTATTTTTAATGAATAAATTGTAAAATAACACTTAATTTTATATGATTAAAACAATTTAATCATATAAAATTTACTTGCGACCTCCGGATTCGTAGCCAAGGATCGTAACCACTCAACCGCGGAGACCGTCAAACCGTCAGTTGTGAGTAAAATGGCTACTATGCAGCGCAAGTTTTTCTGTGTTCGCTAGTTCTGTAAAACTGAGTCTGCAGCTGTATTGTAGCGTACCTTTCGTCTTCATTTTAACATTTATCGTCAGTATCACAAGTTTTAGGATACTAAATGTCTCTGTAAAGGAAAAACAATAATTGAATCCATCATTTTGAATAACCCAGTATAATAGCTACAATACATGACTTTCGTCTCGTTTATATAGTATATAAAAGACGATATGGCAATTAAAAACATTGAACTAAATACATTAAAAATATACCGAATCAATTCATATTGATGTATCACGCCTCTTGACGTTTTAGTAAAAAAAAATTTAATTTATTGTTCTAGATATCTGGTGGGTTTCAAAAACCTCCTCCGCAGCATCGAGAGCGTGGGTATAACCTCCATGCTGGGCATCAGCTACTTCGGACGCGGCGCACTGACACCGGAGAAGCACATCGAGTATGTGGCCCACAACATCCTGAGCCAGGACCTGCTGGAGAACGTGCTCAACTATGTTCCCGGGCTAAGGGCCACTGCCAATCTGACACAGTATGCTGTTGTTAAGAAGAGGTACTTTTGTATATATTAATTGTTTTTGTGTTTAATTCGTAAAATTCCGTTTTTTTTTAATTTAATGTAAATCAAATTTAAGATATAATTATTTAATTTGTAATTATTTTATTGAAGTTTAAAAACCTCATTGTAACATTTAATCATTGAAGAAGATAAAATTAACGTAACCTAAATGAAACATGAAACCGAAAAAAACAAAAAAAAAAAAAAGATATCGGTCACATCTGGGACTCGAACCCAAGACCTCCGTCTTTCCGATAAAATAATAAAAAAATTAAATATTCTTTCTTTTTAGTATTTTTGTATTTTTACCGATACAATATTTTTATATTATTTTAATATACATCTCATATTATATGAAACTCGTGGGATTACACCACCCTCCACGGGATCTGGAATAAGAAATACTATTAACAAATATTATTTGTTTGCAATAAATAATTTTATCATACTACAGAATAATAATACCTGGACGATTTATATAGCGCAGTTTTTGTAAAAAATCACTTCAAGGGCGCTGTAATTTCTGTTATTTCGTCGCCCCAAAAGCAAAAGGCTCACGGTGAATGTTCAGCGGTGTATTGTGGACAGTGAATTCACCGGATACTACTAAACTCAGAATTCGTGGTTTAGGTATTCCGTAAAAATCGGAAAAAATTGTCAATACACTGCGTACGTTACTAGCTTGCCGAAGTGCGGTACTGAGCGAGAAAGGTGGAGAATTTCGCTCACCGTGCCATGATGCGCATTCATCAATAGTAGTAATTAACGTATCATGCGTTTTATGCTCAACCGATCAGTTTACAGTTTATTTTTATTTTTTTATTTAATGTTTATCTTCTATAGAAACGGACGCTTGTATTTAGAAGAGGAGTGAGCATCATGATGACAAGTACATTATTTATCTATAATTAATTGTGGTCTAAGGAAGTGTGAACAAAAAAAAACATATATATGGATACAAATTTAGAAGATAATTTAATCAATTTGTTATTTTTGCAATGAACTATTCTTTAATTTCTTTTACTAGGCATTTGTCATCTTTGATTTTTCTGATATTTTCCGATAGGCTGTATAAGTATTTGTTTTTCATAGATATGTGTAATGATGTTGTGCCCATGAGTGTTACATTTCTGTGACTTTTAGTAAAAAGTCAATAGATGTCTCATATAAATAAAAAATCGGATATTTATCCGAGACACTATTTAGGTTGCAATAATTGTGTTCGTGAAGAACTTTGTAATCATCATAAAGATAACTGCCAATAATATGGGATTAATTGCTGGTCTCATTAGCTAAGTTGGTAAAGCGGTTGTCCCTGACGACGGAGTTCTTCTGGGTACAAAAGAAAATTTTTAAAACTTTAATGTTTTCAATACATATTATATTACCCTACCCAAAAAAAGGCTCTGACCAACACACCACTATAAAGACAAAAACCTCAAATCTGCTAAGCATTCCAAGATTACATAATAACCTATGGCCCGCCTCGGAACAGGAATCCCCAGTAAGATGCAATGGTGTGCATTGTTCTATCACCAAAGTTAGACTGTGCGTAGTTTTTCAGATTCGGGAATGAATTGTGCATAGAATGGCCAATTTATCACTATTTCCCTCTGATTGTTGTTGCCAACTGAACAAATGAGCGTATAGGTTCCATACAAGTTCTAATCAAAAAAAAATTTAATCGGTAATCTGTCGCATATTTCTATTATCTTTTCATGGTTCATTCTTCTTAGGGTAGGCACAGCTTTTCAGCCTTTATGGACTGCACGCCACTGGTGAGAAGGACTGTGAATATAAGAAGCTATTGAAAGATACTTAATCTGAACAATGCAACATGATAAATATTAACATATCTTAAATGGTATTTAATTTTAAAAAATATTATTCAATTTAATGCTGAATCTCGTAAAATACGAGGGAAAGTTATTATTTTACATCACATTGAGATCTGAAATTGGGAGATAATTTATTTTTACTTTGAACTTTGATAAAAGTAATATTGTTAGGTAAGGGTATTAACATCGTTCTTATATACGGAACCCTCATGTCCATCTTTACGTTTGACTTGATGCACTGATAGAATTTTCATTAACGCTGGTAACAAACATGAGATTCACTCCCACTTTTGTGAACAATCAAAATCATGGCTAAATTATTTCTTACAATTTTGCAGAAGTGAGCTGATTGTCAGGAACCAACCACGACCTGGGAGTGTGGAAGAAGCCAAGGACTATTACGACGCCACAGCCACTTACGTGGATCAACTGCGAGAACTACAAAGAGAACTACGCGGATACATCAAGTACTTTTCATTTATAATCCTTATTTTAGATTGCTTTTTTTAATAACAGAAATTAATGTTTTTTTAGATAATAAGATTATTGGATTATGACTAGGAACTTCAGAAAAGTGTTGCAGTAGTTGTAATTTCATGATCATTTTATCTTTTACAGAGACAATGTGGAAAAGACGATAAGTGAGGCTCGTCAGTCGGAGATGTTGGGTCTCGCCATCTTAGTTTTAGTTCTTGCCCTATCCCCTGTCATCATCGCTCTCGTCAGGAGTGCTGTCAATACCATTCAGGTAGTCTCCAACACTAATGCATGCACTATAATATCATCTGGTAATTTTATTGTTAACGTTTTGGTATAACTCGGACAACTTTGTTATTTTAATATGTGTCTCTTCTCTAGGGCGGGATTATGTCACCAAATTGTTATCACAATCGTTTCTTGTCCAGATGTACGCCACACACTTGTCAGAGAAAGCCCAGGAGTTGAAGAGAGAAAAACAGCTGTCCGACACTCTCCTCTGCCAGATGCTTCCTCCAAGTGTTGCCATGAGACTCAAACGAGAACAACAGGTTCCAGCCGAATTCTTCTCCGCAGTCACCATTTACTTCAGTGACATTGAAGGGTTCACTGAAATAGCTGCTGGGACAACGCCACTCCAAGTAAGCACTTTAAAATAAAACCTTCTTTGTTTGGATGATTGTCACTACCAAACCACTCTCGGAGAATCCTTAGTCTTATGAATTTCGCTTCTGTCAGTATTCCATATTGCCCTGCGAGGCTTGCCCATTTGCTTGGCTCTGTTAGTCATAAGATATGGTCAAACCTCGACTAGTATTCGTGCCGCTACCCTGAATGGTGAGATCCTGAAGGTGACTGAAGGAACTAAATACCTAGGACACATAATCACCAGTAATCTGATGGATGATGATGATATTGATAGGCAAAAACAAACTCTCAGCGTAAAATCGAACATGCTCAGTAGAAGATTTCGCCTTTGTAGTACCGTTATGAAAAGGACTTTCTTCCTTGCCTTCTGCGCAACGTTGTACACGCGCGAACTCTGGGCAAACTGTAAAAAGAGCACTGTGGAAAGACTTTGTGTACAGTACAATAACGCCTTCCGCATAATGTTTGACCTCCCCAGATACTGCCGCACTTCCAGTATGTTCACGGAGGGGTGAGTTTACAGTTTTGCAGCCCTTATAAGATCCAGGGTGGCTGGAATGAGGGAAAAAATAAACAGCTCCGGGAATATCCTCATCATGGAGGCCTACCTCAGTCCAGCCTCCAGCATCGACGCATACTGGGAAAGATATTGGCCCCTCACAATTTAAATGCCGCAGCACCTGAAAGGCTTTATTTCCATGTGCTTATTATTTTTATTTTTTTTTGTTTTATGTGTTATGTATCATTCATCTTATTATTATTTTATTTTTTTATACTTTTCTGTATATTTATAACTATTGTATGTATATTTTGTATGGAATGTGTGGGACTGCACTAACCTCCTCACATACCGGAATAAACGTGTATTATTACTATTAAAAGTAAAAAATAGATCCTGCAATGTTGACACTTTTTTGGGGTGCTCACCGAAAGTTTTGTGTCTCCAATTATGAAAATGAACACGGCTTATTTATCTCTTTATCATAAACTGAAGTGTTTCTTATTTTTATTCCTCACAATGTCTAGTAACTGGAACATAGTTAACATTTTTGATAATTTTCCTGTTTTTGGACATTCTTGCTATGACTTCTACATTGGCAATTTGGACTGTCCGGGGATGTAGACTAGACTAGAATCTGGATGATTCGTAAAATGATACAGATGCTAGTAAGCCTATTAAATAATTTCGTGCTTTGTTCTCTTCAGGTGGTCATGTTTCTTAACTCTATCTACCGACTATTTGACGCCAGGATCGAGTGCTATGATGTATATAAAGTGGAGACCATAGGAGACTCCTACATGGTGGCATCCGGACTTCCTGTCAAAAACGGTAGGGTATTTTTTGTCTTCAAATAAGTATTTAATTTTGTCATAACAGAGGCAGGCCGATGTTTTCTATATAATTAGGTTTGTGGTTATATTGAAGGGACTACATACTAAATTACTGGGGATTAGTCCTTAAGTCTCATTTAAATTTATTTTTTCTTAAGCATTAACTATGTAACAATTTCTAGACATTTTATTTTTGAAGAGTTTTAATTCACAATGTACATTTTTTAATTAATATTTATAATTTGCTTCCAGTTTCGACACTTCTGTGCCATTTACTAGCGTTATTAAAACATAAATTATAAAGTATAAAAATAATCAGATATTTTGAGATGGGGGTAGTGGGGTAGGTGATTTGGGATGCGGGGGGTGGGAGGAATCAAAATGTGGAAACATGGTTAGCAAAGGTGACTTACAGGGTGCTATAATTTTGTTAACTAAATTCATTTTTAACATTATACAGGGTCTGTCACAAAAGTATAGAGAATTTTTTTTTTCAGACAATTTATTGCCAATAAACGTACAAACACTTAATATTCTTCAAAATACGCCACTTGGGCGTCAATACACTTCTTGTAGCGTTTCTTCCAGTCTTGGAAGGCACCCCGGAAGGCAGAAGGCGGAACCCCCTTAAGGCACTGAGTCGAAGCGGTTTTCACCCCATCCAACGTCTCCAAATGGCGTCCCTTTAGGCTTCGCTTGATGCGAAGGAACAAAAAGAAGTCGGGACTGTACGGCGGTTGCGGCAGTGTCGCCACGCCTTGCTTAGCGAGGAACTCCTGGACGACGAGAGCTGAGTCTGAGGGGGCATTGTCGTGATGCAAAATCCAGGTGTTGGCGATCTCCTTTCGAACGCGGCGAATCCTTACGCACAACCGTTTCTTTGTCATGTTGCACTTCTCCACTATTTAGCGGACACTGAGACGACAATCACACTGTGTAACACTTCCCTCATTTTTGTGAAGTTGTCATCAGTTTTGGAAGTTGACGGTCGTCCAACGCTCACATCGTCTTCAATTGATTACCGACCGTTTTAGAATTGTTTGAGCCACTCGTAAACTCTTGCCTGTGACATGGGTCATTTCCGAAGGCTTCCCGAATCATGGCCAGGGTCTCGATACCGGTTTTTTTCAGCCGAACGCAAAATTTGATAGCTGCCCGCTGCTCCAGCAAATGTTGCATCTTGATTCCGATGCAATGACAAAACAAACTTTGCGCGGATCACTTTGATAGCTCTACCGTTGCTTGTAGAGGATTGAACAGCGGCGCGTTTGGTAGCTGCGACTTCCCCCTACCATCCCCAAAACTCGGCGCATCCCGCTACCCCTTCTAGCGCAGTCAGGAATTATTTTCTCGATACTTTTACGACAGACCCTGTACTTTTGTTTATCTGTAAAGTATCTATGCACAATTTTTAATGTGTATTATTATTTAAACTTTGTTTTTGTCTTTATTAAAGCTTATCGCCTGTTTCTAATAAATGATTGGCAAACTCGAAATAGTTATTATTTCGTAAACAGATGTTCCCTGACTATAATTTTTTAATTTCTAGCTGTATACCTCATACCTACATACTATGTGTGACATTCATAACAATCCAAAGTGGATATTCCATTTTTTCCGAATTTATTAGAATTGTACTTGTTGTTGAGTACTTTTTTTATCTTGGAACTATTGTAGAAATTTGGAAAAATAAAATCTGTACATGTGAGACATTTTTAAAGGTAACTCGCCTGTATAAAGTTTTTTATACATTATTATGTTCTAGATTGGATTATTTCCACTAAGAATATATTTTTTGTGAAATGTTTTGTTCGTTTCTTATTAACGATTAATTAAGTCAGGTTTGTAGCCATTATTTAGGGCTGTTTGTTTTATAATATTAATCTCTTTTTATATACCTACGTACGTACATCTTCGAGGCTATTTAAAGTGCGTTTTTCATTCATTTTATGTTACTAATACGCCCGAAAGAATGATTTCCCGAAATATGAATACCTGTATCTTTTCAAAACAGGAACTACCGACCAAGTAGCAATGTAGTTGGAAAATCCTAATACGTTTTGGTACTCCGAGGGTTATCCGAATGGCTTTATTTTGGAAAAAAATGTACTTTCTTCGTGGGTTTCCGCATGTGGCTGCATGAGGATTTCATAGGTGAACTATAAATACCCCTATTGTAATCTTAGAATTAAGTATTTCATGTATATACGTGAAATTTTAATTCATAATTGGTGTGCATTTCTCTCTTGATAAATATAACTCTGATAACAACAAACACTTAGTTATTTATTAACAAATAACATGATACACAGAATCTCATTATAATGGATTCGGAGAGCCAGGAAGCTAAGCTCCGTCTAATAAAATGGTTCTATCTGTCTGACCTTGACAGGTTCTCGGGTATCTCCTGTACTGTCTTACCGACAGTGGCATCTACTTGAAACAGTCTAAGATATTACAATAATGAATGTTTGGATAAAGGTGACAAGCACGTGACGGAGATAGCTTGCATGGCCCTGGAGCTGCTGGAGGCGGGGGCCCAATGCCGCGCGCCTCACCGGCCCGGGGAGCCCCTGCGCATGCGCTGCGGACTGCACACGGGCCCCTGCGTTGCTGGCGTGGTCGGCTCCAAGATGCCGCGCTACTGCCTCTTCGGGGACACCGTCAACACGGCCAGCCGCATGGAGTCCACGGGGGAAGGTACGAGTAGTCATTGAATGCTTTGCATCGACAGTTGACAACAACATTCTTAAATAATAAAATTAAGCCAAATGAAAAACAAATGTTTTCACCATGTGTCATGTCCATATCGCGAAACTTCAGCCGATTCTCATGAAAATCTAAAGAAAAAAAGCCACGAAAGTCGTCAGAATTGCACAAATTCAGTTGGATTACATTATCAACTCAGTGCAAGCCAGAAATGTCGAACCACCCGCGTCGGCAACATACGATTGTGCATTGTTCTGGAAGACAATACGATTATTTAATAAATTTTGTCTCATCATGACTTTGTTTATTTGTAGTAACTTTGTTTTTTTTTTAAATTCTAATATTGTTAGAATAATACCATATACATATATAATGGCATTCCAAAATAATACACAATGACAATATATTTTCATACAATATTTTCTGGCAAAGAGAAGTAGGAAAAAAAATTCAGGAAGAAAGGGGTATTAATTTGAGAAAAGTATTACGGTTATGGTATTATGACATAACAACAAAGTAATCCCTTAATTTGTTATGTGACTTTCTTCAATGATATGATTGTACAATTTCGATTATACAAAATATACATTGTGTAATATTGACAGAGTGAATCACAACATGACTTAATTATGGCTGAATTAATATTATAAAAACGGAACCGCTCGGCTTTAAAAACGTCCAAACACAAGTGGAAGCAATATCCAAAGAATTTACAAAATTTAAAGCCTCCTTATCATTTTTTAATTCTAAAATGGAGGGATTCGAAGAAAATTAATACCATAGATTCTGTGTGAATGAAATTAATTGTTTGTTGCCGGGTATACACACACGGGACATGAATGAAATTAATTGTTTGTTGCCGGGTATACACACACGGGACATGAATGAAATTAATTGTTTGTTGCCGGGTATACACACACGGGACATGAATGAAATTAATTGTTTGTTGCCGGGTATACACACACGGGACATGAATGAAATTAATTGTTTGTTGCCGGGTATACACACACGGGACATGAATGAAATTAATTGTTTGTTGCCGTGTATACACACACGGGACATGAATGAAATTAATTGTTTGTTGCCGGGTATACACACACGGGACATGAATGAAGTAATTGTTACGGTAGATATAAATCTCAAGTGCTTCAAGAAGCTTATAAAAATACTGTATATTTATGTTAGTGTTACAATAATATAAATATAAATACAATTTGAATTAATTAATTATTAATGGTACTTAAATATTCATTACAGCACTCCGGATTCACATCAGTGAAGACATGAAAATGGCCTTGGAGGCAGCTGGAGGGTTCCGGATGGAGAGAAGAGGCCTTGTCGATGTCAAGGTAGGTTACAATCTTCTTATCAACATTTTCCCAAAAGCCAGTAGACGCATTCAAAATAGAACACTCACACATTGTTATGTAACACCGTACTGTCCACACGAGCCCCAACTGCCCACAGGCAGAGAAACTATGACATCCCCATTTGGAGAAATTTATGAAGCTGAAGGAAGTGGGGAGATAAAAGAGAAGGGAAAGGGGAAGATCGGAAAATTCCTGACTATTCAGAATTGATCACTAAACAGAAGGTTATTTTAAGCATCCTCTCTGCGGGGGATTCGGGGATCGGGATTGTCAATACTTTGACTTGAGACAGTCCATACAGATTTTGGTCGAATATGACTAACCGTCTTGCCATTTCCCCACAGGGGTAGGTGGAAGATGAACGGCCAGACAATCTCATCTCACTCTTCTGTTGTACCGGCTCTTCACATGATCCAGACTCAAGTATTTGATTTGATTGATCGTGCCATGTCTTCTTCGGACATCTCCGACTTCTTGCATTCACTTTTGCGTCACATATTCTGCTGATACTGCTTTCTTTGGTTCAATATTCTTTTATTTTAGGGTAAGGGCCCCATGACCACCTACTGGCTAACCCAGCGCGAGGGCGGAGTCTCCAGGGGCGTCTCTTCGCAGTGGAGCCCCAAGGACGAGGAACCGGCCTACCTCCAGCGCCTCCACTCCAGAAAAGCCAAGTCCAACCGCCCCTCAATACAAGAACCAGTTCAAAAACTCTGACATACAATGTAACTTTTATAGTTTATGGTAATCGTATCTCGGTTATGGTTTTAAGTCTCTGTTTTGTCAGATTTGATTTAAGATTCTCACAGCCATCAGTAGTATGGGGTCTTCTTTTGCATGGAGCATTACTTGGGAGCACCTTATCCTATTAACGGAGAACCGAGGCAGTGTGTATTTCCCATATCAAATAGAAATTCCACTCACTTTTCTACCTGACTCCTGAAGTGAAAGCTAACTAAAGGAGTCTCTCTCCTTCCACCCAGAAGTATTTTCAGGACAACACAACTCCAGGACAACATGTAGGGTGTGACATTGTATGTGAAAAAACATTGCTGCGCTATTTTGCAGAGCCTTCTTGTATTCCCTGATTGATGCAATCTCTCACCAGACACTTGGCGGGGTAATATTTGCAAGAACAGAAAGCCAAGGAGTTTGAATTTTGGAGTAATAACCAAATTTATTTGTTCTTTTTGTTTTAATACCTTTATTACTCTAATTAAATTTGTGAATTTCATACAACAAAATTGAGCAAATAGTTTATTGTAAAAACATACATAGTTGTTTGAACCCCTGGCACATTGGATCAGATTCAAAGTACTAACTTACCATTCATCATCCCAAATGACATAATCCATATTATTCGTCAAATTGATTCAGAATCCGTTTGTTTGTGCCAAATGCACAGAAAGTAAATAGTTAAATGTATTTTAATCTAAAAAAATTGCTTTTGATTGGTGTTTTTGTTATAAATGTTTTTCACTCTTTCACCATAAAATGAGATAAAAAATATTTACCTTACGTTTAATATTTAAGGGTAAACGAAACGTGATTTTAGAGAAAAATCCACTTTTAAGGTCAAAATGCACGAGAGTGGCACTGCATTGGGTGTCACGTCAATACGAAATATTCTTTTCACTGTTTTGTTTGAAACAAACCACACCAGAATGCGATACGCGGCGGAGTTGCCTCTTCGTGAAATTCTTTTACCATTTGACCTATAACACGTAATGCTTTTAAATATTGAGATAAATTGTTTGGACATATGGAATAAATTATTATTCCAAGTTGAAAGCTCTAATTCTTCAAGAAACTTATAAAAATACTGTATATTATGTTAGTGTTACAATAATATATTGAATTTTTATAAGTTTCTTGAAGGACTTGAGCTTTAAACCTACAATAACAAATTAATTCATTTCATATTCCATACGTACAACCGCCAACAAAAAATTCATTTCAATACTTTAGCTTTTAACCTTTCCGGGAGTAAGTTCCATAATGCTTACCGTGCTCTGAGTGACTTTTTTTTACAAAAACAAAATAATCTATTTTTACTAAATGTATGCTTTATGATAATATGAATAGCCAAAAAATTCTTAAAAAAATCATACTCACCATTTTTAGCTTTTATCACAAAAATCCGGCTTTATTTTTCAGGGTTCACAAACCATTGGCACTTGAATAATTTTTTCCAACCAGGCTCATCAGAATTATAGTGGATAGAAATGCGTATATTTCTTCCTCCATAGTGTCGACCCACTTTTTAATTTTTGACGATGCGGATAAATTTTCAAGATTTCGCGTAAATGTTTGTAACGGAAACAATTGTATTAATAATATATTTATTAAAAAACAGTTGAAAAAGTTGCCTTTCAAGGTATTTGACCTCCAAATTAATGCGGGTTTTTATTCCAGACTGAAAATCATCGAAGCTATGCATTGTTGGGATGAAATTTGTATCATCCTATACCTTTGCTTCTTCCCGTCTCCCTTTAGACCCTGGTTTGAATTCTACTATAACCGGTCCCTCATCATCAGAAGAGGAATCATGGGAGAATATTGATTGGTCATCGGTGGTTTCAATATTTTCGTCTTCATCAACACTATTCATCAAAATATTGTCGATTTCATCATCTCTTAAATCCATTTTAATGGTATGCTTTCGATCACAAAAAGCATAAAATTAAATTGTCACTAACAAACACAAAACAAGAACAATAATGAAAAAAAAATAAGTGTTTTGCAATTCAAAAGATTTCAAAAAACCACAAAAAAGTAACTTTTATATAGATTTACACGGTTCTGTCACAAGAAAGGTTAGAAGTTTGAAAACTACGAAAATAATAGGTAAAGCACAAATAAACGAACAAATTATTAAAAATCCGCTGGAAAAACATTGAAACACATGCGCGCCAAAATCAACAGTTTAACATTTCTGCATTGTAGGCGTGACGTCATCCAAAATAAAGAACAGTCAATATCACGGTCGATAATGAAGTTGTATGATTAAAAACGATGAAAAGTTACAGGAATAGGTTTATTGATGGCAATATAATGAATATTTACAGCAAAGAAGCGGCAAATTTCAGTATGCGATGCTGGACGCGAATGGACGTCCATACTCCTTTGGCGAAAGCGCTTGTGGACGTTCATTTCCGTCCATACTCCCGGAAAGGTTAAGCATTACCTGAAAGTATTTTTTTCTCTAAAATATTAAAATTAACGCCATCTGTACGCGTGTATTAAGTTTCATTTACCCTTAAGTACAGAAATTCTAGAACAAAAGCACATGGTCATACCAGTCAATATAATAAAACATTTTTATACAGCAGAAGAATTAGATGAAGTTTTAACTGTCTGTTAAAAACATCTACACACAAAATGTTAGTTGGATGATACCATTTTGGTTTAATTAGCCGCCCTGTATTGGACCTTGAGAACTGGAGATAGACAAAGATTAAAAAGAAATGACAACAAGACACTATGTGTAATCATTACGTATTTAGATAGTGCTATTTTACAATGCTATGAAGCATTTGTACGAGGTCACCGAAACCCATTTTGGCACCATCACAGTTCATTGCCGTCTACATTTCCTTCGCTTGATTTTGTCTGCGGTAAACAAATTATAAAATATTTATAAAAGGCTCCAACTAAATACTCTAAAATATTCAGTTTTTGTAAACAGGCCAAACCTATTTAATTATTTCCTGTTTTACTTAAATTGACGGCACACCTAGCTCGTCCCTCGCCCCCCATAATTTAGTTTCTTCCCGTTGTTTGCTAAAGCATCTTTATGTATTATTTGCTCTGTGTATAAGGTCAAAATAATTAGAGAACAAATTTTTCGAAAATTCTTTCTAATATTTGGCTAACTTTTGTTAACATAGTCAAATCCAGAGCGTATCCATGTATGTGCAAGCTTTAAGGAAACATGATTTTTTAATACAGTAAAATGCCAATTATCCGTGCAAATTGCAGGACACTAGAGGCTAAACAATTTATTGGATTCACGGTTAACATTCGGCATGCCAAGATGCAAAACAAAACTTACGTTGCAATGTGGGGCGACTTAGTTACCGCACACATTTTATCATTATAATGCCATTTTTTCAGAAATATTAATAAATTTTATTGCAAATTCTTCTTATGGCTTACAAATTTAATGTGTTCTCATGAAAATAATCGTAATATAGATAATTTTATAAAAACCTTCACATTTACCATTGAGCGAATGGGACATCCTTCCGGTGGCTGTGGATCCACTGAATTACCACGTGTAAAAATAATTGCTACCTGCTGGCGGTCCTGCGGCCAATTACCTTACCCCTCACACAGACTTGGTAATAAGTGCAGCGAGTGTAATAGTGCGCATCACACACCTCTGTAGAAGTAGAATGGCAGAAGTTTCTACATGTAGCGTGCGCGGAATAATATTTGTGGAAAAGGTACACAATTAAAAAAAATCTCTTTTAATCTAGTAGGTAATTAAATTTTTTTTTTAATGGTAGATTATTTGTTCATAGGTTTTGTCGGAAAACAAAAAGTATAAGGTCTCGATTTAAAAAATACATGTAATATAATAATTTAAGAGATTTTGACTACCCCTCTTGCAGGCGGGAAAGTTAAACCAAAATAAGTTTGTATTGAATTCAACCTGCAAAATTATGTATAAAAACACAACACAACCATTTTGATAACATGTAAAAAAATTAAACATACATATTAATATATTACAGAAGCCCCGTGACTAATGATTGCTTGTCTTGTAGCAAATTTGGAAATAATAAAAAATCCAGGTTAAAAAATGATTTTTTTTTAAAATTAAGACATTCCCTGTATACAAATAACCTGACAATATTTGAAAATCTCCTACTACCATCACATTAAGCGGAATATGTTGCTTGTGTTGTGATGGAGAGGACTTAGCCAGCTGAAGAATTGAACTCACGACGCCTGGGTGAGACCCAGACGCGATGCCACCTCAGCCACTGACCGGTCAACTGTATTGTACCAGAGGATCGCGGTTAACCCAATTCATAGATGATTGAGCTCTAGATAATCGGTATTTTACTGTAATTGTTATTATTTGATTAAATAAATATATACCATAAAAAAAATTGTACACGACTTTTATTGCAAGTTTAGTTTCTTTATGGAGTTGTGACAGTGTAATTAAATATATTATTGTGATACAACTTGAAACAGCTCAGGAAATGCGCTCGTACCAGTAAAGTAAATTTCTAAGCCACAATGTGCGGCGTCATCCTTCAATGTTCCACTAGATCATAGGTTCCCAAACTTTTTTTCCCACAGACCCCCCTCCCCCCCGGCAAGCCTAATATTAAATTCTTCTAAACTTACAATACAATACTGCTCAACGTAATAAGTTTTTTTTGTAGAGTAAACAGTTGTCCACCTTTCTTCTCAAAACTCAGAAAACAACATGTTTGTCTCATTTATACTCATGATTCAAACAAATCTGTGCAAAACATTGGTACAAGACTGAACAAGTGTTATTTATCCACTGTATGATGCATTGCCGCTGGTATGGAAACTTGTAAAAACTTGCACCTAAACGTGCCTGTGCGGATCGATTTGCTATGAGTGCACAGTAGGCTCACTAAGCGAATCTTACGTGCAGTCTAAATAGACTCCGATCCGTGGAACCCTAATTTTTTTCTCCCTGACATGAACCACTTTAGGAACCTATGCCCCTAGATCTGTGGGATAAACTTATATTTATCGCTTCTTATGCGATCTAAACATTGGAGGTTAATTTTTTACCATCACTCTATCTGTCCAGGGTACTTTGAAGAAACTCCTACATAATATCCACATTTCATTAATTTTCCGCGATAATATGTAAGAAAAAGGGATTCAATTAAAATTATTTATTTGAAATTAAGAAATTATTTACACTTTAAATCTTAGGAATAAACATCACAAAATATATTTTCTCTGGTGATGTTACACTGGCGCTCAAGGTCTCCCATAAATGCGCAAACACAATCTAGAAAACCTTTAACTAATGCGTTTTATTTATCAAGTCCTAAACTGTTGGAATTTTTGTAATAAAATTCAATCAGAATTTAATTTATAAAAATGTGAAAACATATCGACGGTCCCAACGTAAGGTGTCGAATTTGCAAAATTTCGATTTTCATTTTATTGTCTTCAATTATCCATGTAAACCTAGCAAAATGCAGATTCGACACCTTACGTTGGGACAGTCGATATTATTCATTGTGATTGAACTGCGCTTGCTTTCCTGGTGTAGAAAGGTGGCTGAAAATGGGAACTTTAGTTATCTTTTATAATTTACTTCCTACATTTTATTCAAATCATTTTTACAATGACACCCCAAAAACTGAATTTAAAATACAAAAAATATGAACTGAACATAAAAAATTTTCCACGGTCCATTAATCAACCCCAGGACAAAAACGTAATATTTGGAATAAAAAAAAATTTTGGGTGATAATTATTGACTGGATATACCTGGAAAAACCTTGGGTCTTCGCATGACTAACAAATAAATGCACTTCCTTCTATAACCGTCGTAAAACCACTGTGATCGTAAAATGTGCAAGTTTAGAAAATCTTTCAACGCAAGTCTATACAGGCATACCTCTGATAACTCTGTTATAATGTCTCCATTTTTCTCATAAGCATCACATGTAACGGAAAGAGAAGTCATACGAGAGCTCTCAGCTGCAGGACCATACAGCTGAAACAATCATTGATGTAAACTGCAACCCTCTAGATTTCAAAGAATATATAAATCACTTGAGTTGTGGAGTTGTAAAACCCGCTCTCGATATTTGCTGGTTTTAATAAATTCCCAAAGTGTTTGAAATATATTAAAAGTAAATACATTTAACATTAATATTTTTTACTAAATATCAAAAGAATAATGTATTATTATTTAGATATTTGACATAAAACATTAATTCTTTTTATATTCAAGGTGTTCCAAACAGTTTTTCATGACCATCTTTGATTAGAAAAATATTCAGAGGAAGTTTTGGAACTTCACAAGTCACTTCTCCTTTATTCACATGAATTGCGACAATATCGATGCCGATCAACGACGATTGGTGTTTGTATTGCAAATGGCAATGAAAACGCCGTGCGATTGGTTGATTAGGCGAACATGTCCTCCCGGTCGGCCAATTGGGTGCCTCCCTCCTCCATGGAGGCGAAATTCATGAAGTGAGCGGGTCGGTGGACTTCGTGGTAGAATTCTCGAGGATTTCCCAACTGGACGGTGTATTTCATGTTGGGATCGTGACGGACACCTAAACAAGACAAAATTTCAATTAAAATACAGAAAGATTACAATAAAACTCCATAAAGTGGTATAAACCCTATTTTTATGTTTGTTTTAGCTTTTTTTTATCACAAGAGTTCAACCGCAAGGACCCGGGGGAACTATAACATCCCCATTAGAAGAATGCAAAGGGGAGTGAGGGGGAAAAGGAAAATGTTGGAAAGTGTGTGGTAATTCAGATTAAGTAACTTCTCTATAATAAGCCTGAAAGATAAAGGAGGCCAAAACTTTGATGACTGAACAGTGTGTGCGAGTTATTCACCAGAACTTTAGGCAAAGGAACTTGCGGGAGACAGCAGGATTGAAGGTGATTCCTAAAGGTGACCACGACTTCCCAAGGGTTGATGATGAGAACACTTACCCATGAAGTTATAATTCCAGCTACCCTGCGAGGGCACCATGAAGTAGCCGAGGAACCTGTCGGACAGCAGCATCTGCACCTTCTCGTAGTGGCTGGGCAGGTAGCCCTTGGGGTTGTTGCCCTTATCTGTGTTGCGCGAGCCCCACTCGAAGCCCGAGGGCGTCAGCTTGTAGGCAGTCAGCGAGCACGAGCCCGGTGTGAAGGAGCAGGTTATGATGATGGTCTTCTCACCGTCCCAGGATGGATTGTCAGACATGATCTTGGCGTGAGTTGTGATGTCCTGCAAAACATACGTAATATTAATCAAGGCAGAAATGGCAAGCTGACTTTGAATTTAACTATGCTAACTCAAGTTATCAAAATGTTCAGAGGCCATAAATTTGCTGATCTCTCACCAATCATCGGTCCAAAATACTACAATTTGTTCAAGAAAGCTTACAGAATGCATCAATTCAATTTTCTGCATTTTTTGACCTGTCATAAAAGCAGTGCCTTTTCATCTTCCGATGTGGCAATGTGTTTTGTCTTGCACAAACCTAATATTATATGCTGTAGATCTTGCTTTCCTCGATATGCACCCTTCATAGAAGCTAAGTTAAGAAATAGACAACTCAATATAGATGATTCAATGTTAATTATATTTGATTGGATGACAGCCACAGACAATCTTTCTGGGGATTTCTGTGTTTCTCTATCTGTTTCCATCAACCAGCATCAAAGTATTACCTGCGGGGTAAGTTGTGGCAGCTCATTAGGCTGCGTGTGCATCCAGCCTAGGGGCTCCAGATCAGCTAGGTGGGGGTGTTGTGGCACCGTTCGGGGCAAGTGTACCGCCTGATGGGTGCCCCACTGCGGGGCAATCACGGCCGCGCGCACTTCCCACACTTGCGGGTTGTCGGCAGGACTGCGGCCGTAGAGGTAGCAGGCAATCTATAAAGGGAATGATTGGTAAATTTGTTTCTTTGACGGAATGAGCGGATTACCATTGTCAAATATTTTAGAGCAGGATTATATTTATAATAGTTTGCTATTGCAAGTGAGATATTATTGATGAGACATATTCAATGTTACCTGTGCTCTCAAGTCAGAAATGGTGACAAACTTCTTGAGCAAGTTCTTGGGCAGAATGTATGTGTAGCCTGTTTCTTTGATGTCGTCGGAGCTGACGTAGATGTGGTTGGTACGCAGGTGAAGGTTGGTGGCGGAAATTGCTCGCACACGCCATTCTGTCTTAGAACTGAAACAGGAAAAACCAACATGATTACAACATAAAATAATAATTAAAGATCAATAATAGTTTTAACACAATCAATCTATTGGTGCACAGATCTAAAATTTGCCTGAAGATAGAAGATGGCAGGAGAAGAATTGGTTTACAAAAACTAGACAATATTAAGTTTTCCATACATAAGATTTTTTTTCCAGTTCCTTGATTAGCCTTATAAGAGCATTGCTGTAAATATCAGAAAAAGTTTTAAAACAAAAAAAAATGAGAACAGGGGTTATGAATCAGTGAATAGCTAGTACATATGTATCATAATCTCACCTGAAGGTCTGACTCTCGTAGTTACTGGTTGTGCTGGTGATGATTTCGTCTCCGTGCTTATTCACGGTTCTCGTGGTGGTGGCGGTGAGCTGGCTCTGCTCCTTGCTCTGCTTCTCAATCTCAGCGATCTGCTGGCGCTGCGCCGACGGGGCCGATATCTCCATGCCCAGGATGATGTCTCGGATTTCGGACTGGGTCAGGGAGGCCACATTTACGCTGGAAAGGGATTGAAACTGTTAGAGACAGATAGTATTTCTTAATTTACAAATGATTTCATTAGAAATTAATGAGGTTTTTTTAAGAGTTGAAATCATTGCTCTTAAATCTGTGACAATACACTCTAAGTGTGATTAAGCCAATGCCCATAAAGCCACTGTACTACAGATAGAATTACACCAGACATATTGTTGAGAGCTCCCTTGTAAACCCTCTCTCTTTCACGTAAACAACATGTGTATCAGAAAGAGGGGTGAAAACTAAACTTACAGAGGCGGGATCAAGCGAAGGTAACACTCATGGCCAATTGTGCAGAAGCCATGCAAAGAAAAGTACAGAAAAATAAATGCTACTTCACCGCAAACCATTCCCAGTCAGTGTTTCTTTGAATCAACAGTTCAAAAATGTTTTTTTACAAATCCACCATGATAAAGAAGGCAATAACGCCATGAAACATCAACTCACTTGTTCTTCTTTCCGTAGTCAGCCAGGATCAGATCCTTGAGCTGAACTTCCACCTTGATCCACTCCTCGTCTGTGAGCGAAGGCCAGATGTGATGGGGCTCCGTGATGGTGGTCTTGTCCGGCTTCAGCAGGACCTTGGTTCTCTCTGTGTTGACGTGCAGGGCGCGGAGGATGAGGATCAAACGGGAGAAGGCCTAGAGAAGAGAAAAAATAAGATAAATTCATATTCTTTTGCATTATTATTATTGGTCAAAATTTGACACGCGCGTATTCGCGAGCGCTGCGAACTCAACATTCGCAGAGATATTCGAATAATGTCATATTTAAACAAATAAATACCATTTTCATGTTTTCGTAATAAGTTTCGATTTCTGCGGGAATAGTAAGTCGTATTTTTTCATAAATCTCTTATCAATTGATTTTACTTCATGACTACCAAGCCTTGAACACGTGTTAAAACAATGTTGTACAACAGGTAATTGGAAATTTATTATCAATAAGAAGGCATCCAAAATAATGATTAAAAGCCACCAGCAAAACAGAAGAGAAACTCACGGTATAGGAAGAGATAGTCTTCAGCCAGTCATCGTAGAGATTGAAGAGCACCATCTGCGGCTCCGTGGCCTTAAGGATCAGGTCTCCGAACTTCTCCACCTTCAGGCAGGCCTGGAAGGGAAGTTGCAGCTCTGAACCCTTGATCACAATGTTGGGGAAATCCAGGAGATGCACCTAAGGAAGAAACAATAATGCATTGATCAGTCACGGTTGGTATGAAAAATATATAATTTATATTGAACATCAGATAGAAACTAAATTACCTCGAGAGGGTCCAACATTCCCTTTCTTGTGACTATGATCTGCTTAGGCTGTTCTTCCACTGGGAGGGACCTAATCAGGGCTGCCACTTCCTCAGCTGTTTTCCACTTGGCCAACTATAAATACAAATAAAATTAATTAATAAGACAGTAGAAAAAGAGAATATACGACGGAACTTTCAGCAAAAATGATAAAAATTTAGATGAGTATATATTCTATGTATGTAGCAGGAAATATAAGAAAACTGAAATATTTCTGGGTCCATAATATGGCAAGGTTGGAAGACATTATTCACCTGTCCAAGACGTTTCTGTCCCGCCCACACAGACGTATGGATGATCTTCAAGAAGAGCTGACCAGTCCTGGGGTTGAAGATGAAGATGGCTCCGTTAATTGGCTTGGTGGTCAAGTTGCCTTCAAAAGTCTTGTGGATGGTCACTCGATAAACGTTGGTGTCGTCCACAAACCTGGAATACAAGTTAATATTACATAAATTCCAGAATAAGACAGCTTGTTTCAAACTAACCCTTACTTAGTTAAGCCACATTTGTTTTTGAGAAGCTAAAATTACCTGTCATAATTTCAGGTAATTCTTTGTGTCACCTGGACCACAATATATTTATTAAAAAATCCAGACCCAACCATAAATTACTTGGTGACCCCCGGTCTGAAACTGAAAGGATAAACTGATAGAAGTGTATTGAGGGCGTGTCTGGTGTGCCCGAAGTAAGGAAAATTCTCCCTTTCATCAGGTGAAATGTGATCGAACCATTTCAAATATAATTTCTAAATATAAGCTTCATCGGAGCGTAGGGATAAAAAGGCCTTATGTGAAATGGTTACACTTGAAACTTTTACCAGTATAGATCGCACTTCTATTGACTATTTCGTCAGTGATCTGACTCTACTCTTGTGGCAGCCCGTAGAAGAACATTGAGTATTTGGAAAATAATATACAAATCAATCAAATAAATTCAGTCTCACAAATAAATCATGTTGCTGACCATTTTACCCAAAGGATTTATAAAATTATTACATAGTAAGAAAATCATAATGCAACCATGGTTTAAATGGAAAACCTAAGACTAATGTATTTTCAATAAAAAAAGGGGCACCTCCGACATGCCGTCGAAGATGCCCCACCTCTACGTGTCGGAGGTGCCCCGATAATTTAAAGTAAACGCACAGTGTAAATATAACAGTAAATATTGAAACTTCGATTGCTTAGTCCTGTTAAAAATATGTTAACAATATCAAAATCAATAATATATGGAATAAAGTACTTACAAAATTATCTTGAAATGTTACGAGAAAAAAGCTTAACAAACCGCTTGTGGCTGACGGTCGAAATGTTACCTTGGACAGAGAACGCGACGAGTTACCTAGACAATATATTTGTGATTTTTCGAACCACATTCACGCGCCAAATTCGAAGGTGTCATAGGATGGATGGTGCTCCCTCTGCCCTAATATATATAAAATATTGTGCAGTTGCCCTTGAGGTAATTTTTCACAAAAACGACACTATACAAATCATCGAAATATTATTATTATGCATTTATACGGTTAGGTTTAAAAAAAGGTTTATTCTTAGACGAAGGACATGGAGAATTACCCACCAAATATAGGGGAATATGATAGATTTGATATGAAGATCCAATAACCAAATAATCTATTGTACAAATGTGTGGTGGCGACTTTACTTGCACAAGGCAGGAATATTAGTAAAATTGAGTTTGCATGAGATGGGGGGAATGTTTACCAGATGATCTGGTTGGAGAACAGCTCTCCGTAGTTCTGACTGGAGAGGTAGGGCTCCGTGGGCTCACTGCTGTAGAGCTGCAGGGCTTTGCGGATCCTCTCGCGCAGCACGTACAGTGCGGGGTTGGCCTTTAGGATCTTGGCCATGGCCTGCTGGATCAGGGGCTTGCAGCCGGGGAACCAGTTTCCGTAGGCGCTGGAATATAAACATGATTAATTCAGTAAACTAGAAAGCATGGTAGTTTAAGCCCTACATTTTCTTCAGCAGCTTATATATTTGTACATAACATTATTAAATTTGTATTACTTAAAAAAAAATATTATATACCTAGTAAAACTTCGTTTTCACGTTTTTCAAGGGAATGATAAAAAAATCTGTAAAACTGAGGAAATGAAAAATGTATGGAAAAATTGAATTGTCAACCTATCATAAGAAACTCGTGTAACAGAAAGAGAGGCTACGCACAAGGAAACAACAGAGACGACGCTGAACATAAGTTCAGTAAATTGTCGAACGTGTATATTGTGGACTGACATACGTAAATATTTTGAATTTATAGGTATCCATTATCCAGCAAGTTCAAAAGAGAGCCAGTTTCGTGAATTGTCATGGAGATTTACAGATTGGACTATATTGCCAATTCCACACTAGCGAGGTTTGCGTTAGTTTGTGACTGACATTTCGCTACGAAAGCGATATGACAATGGCTTGTTAAAAAAGTTCACGCTGATCGGAAAATATCTGACTTATAATTGAAACTACCCGTGTTTAAGGTTTATGGAAATCCCTTCTGTATTGCATCGACCTACTTTATTAATTTATTATGTGTGTATATTTGTTAACTTTATATAGCTGCACAGAAATATAAGAATAATATTATATAATATACTGTACAGAGCCCAAAATGTCTTGGAACCGGTCCTGTTATGTGTTATCTATTGTCTTGGTGAAATTATAAACATGGAACTTAGTTTTTCATTTTTCTATTATAAAGAGAAAAATGTCAAATCTCCTCAGGACAACAAGGCTCCCATTTGGCAAAGCGCTATCCTGAGGAAATGATCTGTAAAGAAAGATATCTTAAAGTTAATTTTCTCAAGACAGCGCTTTGTCAGATGGACCCTTGCTGTCCTGGGGCAACGCTTTGACATCTTTCAAAACATCTTTAATTTAAAAATATTTTTGGCTAATGAATGAGGGAGCATTATATATTATCTAGGGTCGCACCTTTTTTTTAAATGGCCTTGAGTTTCCTCTATATATCCTTGTCGGTGATTTTGTGTCATCAGAGTTGTTCGCTGGTGTGGCCATAGGTCTAAATAGTGATAAACTTTTTTCATACAAAAAGTACGAAGATATCAATCTAGTTAATGGTATATCTATGACCGTGGGTGTGCTGTCTCATTTGCACACGTGTTGTTCTATAGAATAGGGAGATAGTTTCGCGGTTTTGCAAGGGTGGTTGTTTACCTCATTTAAGCCGATCATCACTCAGTTTTATTATAATAAAATGTTAACTTTGCAAAAAAATGTAGATCCAGGTAGTCGAGTTTTGAGTTTTAGCGATAACTTCAAGTAGGGTCTATATGCAAAACTGACATAAAATCGGATGCCGAAATTTTTTTAAATCGTTAATTTGGGAGAATATGTGTATGAGAATGTATGGAATAAGTCGGGACCGCGAGTTTTTGACGTAAATAGGGGTGGCATAAAACCGGAGTTTTACTGTATTGTACACAGTTGACATTTGCCACATAACTCATTCTTGTTTCTTCCCTCCTACAACACGAATCTCTTCCAGAGCCAAGTTCACTCCTTCCTTTCCTTAAAAACTACTAGATTAGAACTAAAGTAGGAAATGACAAGTTCTTAAGCATAATTTATCGTTACATAATAATGATATGGGTCTTGCTGGGTGCTTTACATATGCAGCGTATATTACAATATACATGTTTTTTGATTAGACAGTCCGGTAAGGAACTAACAATTCACTCGCTACTGCAGACACTGCGCAGAAGAGTAAAGTTCGCTATAGTAAGGTAACGGTTTGCAGCGCAGTCCAGTGTGGGACTTTTCTGCAGTGTCCTGCAGTAGCGAGCGAAATGTTCGTTCCTTACCGGACCGTCAGAGAGCGTGCTTAAATCTATAGCTTTGATCTAGTCTTAAATCTAATTTTCTAAATAAAGAAAAAACATATATGTTGTAATGTACGAGTACGCTGCCACGTTAAGGGTTAACACTTTCTTTTTATGGTTTGGTAGATTGTATGTCTTATGTGCAATACAAAACTGAAATCTACACTACTGCTCGATCCAGGGTAGAATTAGTCATTGGATTTAAGGGTTAATGTTCAGAAAGCATTTTCTCTGGTTACCGAGGATCCAGTGAAGTGTCCCTGAGACAAGACAGAGGTCCCTGGCGCCCACCAACACACATGTATCTGTTGGTTTCAGGACTCCTGCGCTATTCATCATTACATTCCTCAGAAATCATTTCATTAATCACGTGAAAAGTATTACTTAGAAGGTAGCGTTTTTTCTACACTCTGATTGACGTTGCCGAATCGGAACGTAATGAAACTGGGAGAAATAATAGCCAAAACTAATTTTAATGTTTCTTACCTGTGTAAATTGTATGCCAAGTCAATGGCAATAAGGAGACCAGTGGGTGATGGATAAATAGACATGTTATCAGTGGTGTAATCCAAGAACTTTGCCCTAGCGTATCGCTCTACGTCGTGAGAATCGTAATCTCCCCAACGCAGCTGAATATCCATCCAGTATTTCTGTGTGGTAGTGTTGTCCATAGTGTCCCTGAAAAGTAAATACCAAAGTAATGAAACACCCGTTCGCTAGTTCTGTAACTTATTACTGTTTCGTATGGTTCTGTGCTCACTTGGTGTCGGCTAGTAGGGAGGGGCGAGAAACGTTCCATTTGTAGGCGGAGAAGAGAAGGATATCGGCGCAAGATGAGTTCATCTTGTAAGACTTCCTGGGATGGATTGTTTCTTTCTGCACGGTTTCAATTTCTAATGCGTCCAGTTCTTGATCAAACACCTACAACAAAAATGAAAAATTACACGACTGTTGCTGCCTTCAAATCTTATTTCAGGATGACTTGGTGATGTGACATTCGCAGCAATTTTTCAATTTGGGAGGCGAGAATGGGTACCGCCGGCCCGGGAACCACTCATTGGATAACCAACACCTCTACCATAGGTCTCCCCAAGTGGTTCATTAGGTTTGGTGACTTAGCAGGGATGCCCGTGTTCATTGGGTGAGGTTTTTCCAGGTCTTGGCAGCAGGTACGTCAGCCCACTAACTGCGTGGCGGGCTGGATCGGGAGACCGGTTGAGGGAGACCCTTTGATTTCTCGAGCCGAACTCCCTCGACCAGTTGCTTTGCACCATAGTGGGAGGGATAGATTCATACGTCCATCATTCCTGGACACAATGATCCCCATATTCCTACCAACCCCTAATACCTTTTTCCTTTCGGAACTTCCTCTCCTACCTTTCCTTAAAAAGACCCTCCACACAGCACTCCCAAAGGTGATATGGGCCCTGAAGGAATTTTTTTTCCCAGGGAGGGCCTCCTGTGTGGAGTTGTTGTATTAAAAATTTTAAAACTATTTTTTACAAGAATATAAACAATATTTTTACCTGACAAAGATCCATAACGATGGACTCGTGAACCTTTTGCCACAAATGGGCCCTGAAGATTTGGATGAGAGAAATCTTCAACGTGGGGATTTTGCCGTGCATAAAAATTCCAGTCAGATCTAGTTGTACCTGAAAAGATTAATAACAAATTAGTAAAATGATCATGCACAGAACATCTCTACATTAGAACATTGAACAGTATTATGTGGTGGTTTTACCTGGAAACCAACGTAAACGTTGGCCCTGTTGATAGTAGGGGACCACCAGAGGGTGAATCTTCTGTTGGGGATCTGGTTCAAACCAGATCTTTGGGCGTTGGTCAGCTTTTTGTACTTCATGGACTCTTCGAAACCTGATGCCTTCTCCCTGAAAATTAAAAAGACAATTAAACAAACTGTAAAAAAAATATTTTCGAAGATGTAAATTAGAGAGAATATTGTAAGCACACAGTGAAAAGGGGCCAAGCCAAATTTCTGTTCGTTGGCAAACTAAGACTGAAGTTCTTTGCATAGACACAAACTCACAACTTGGCAAGTCAGGATATTTTTTTACCTATATAAAACAAAATACATTTAAATAAAAAATATATCTTAACTTGCAAAGCTATGAGCCTGCATCCATGCAAAAAAATAACCTCAGTTTCAATCTGCCAACAAACAACGACTTTGACTTTGCACTTTTCATTGTAACTAACCATCATGCCGTTTTACCGCAGGGGTGGGCAGAAAGGAGAGACCGCCAAAGAACTCGATCTTGACATACATTTCTTGCTTCATTCACATTCATACATTCTCTTCTATTATTCCGGCTTCTGACATGGCCCGACTCAAGCATTTGATTCACTTTATCGTGACATGTCTTTCTCAGGCGTCCCCGGCTTCTTCCATTCACATTCATGTCATATATTATGCTCACGATATGTTCAAAAAGCAATTTCTCTGGTTGCCAAGAATCCAGTGATGTCCCTAAGACAAGACAGGTCCCTGGTGCCCACCAAGACACATATCTGTTGGTTTCTGGACTCCTGCGCAGTTCATCATTAGATATTTGTGAAATGATAAACATATTAAGGGTAAATTAATGAAACCTCACCAGAAAAGACCCTCCCACGTGGGAAAGTATGTCCCCTTGAACAAAGTATGTTCGAGGATACCCTCCACTCCTCCCAAGGCTTGGATCATGTCCGTTCTGTAGTTGTTGAGGTTCCACAGCTTTCCGTCGTGACGCTGGTGAGTCCACCAGAAGGGATTCTGCTTCAATACCTGGTATTGTTTAAACTCGGTTCTGATTCTCCATCCCTTGTCATAGGCCAGGGTGTGTCTGTCCTTTTGGAAGAGAGTATTGATCCTGGGAATACCTCGATCCCAAGAGTCTTCCAAGTCTTCGAGGGTCAAACGCCTAGAAGAAAGAATTACAGTGAGAAATGATTACCGAATGAAAGGATTCATAGTGTTACTTAACTTTTGTTGTAGCTTTTGGGCATGTTTTCTATTTTTTATTTTTCTTATGTGTTTTAAAAATTATGTATCTGTTTGTAAAAGCCCTCTCGGGCGTTTAAATAATAAAATAAATAAATATCTATTAACTAAATAAAGCCATTTATAGGAGCTGTTTTAATTCAGTGATGACCTATCGCCAATGGTATGTACCATCCATTCTAGAAGTACCTGACCACTCATTGATTTTGTAAAGGTCCAAAACACCCAGATTAAAAATGAAAAAAATACAAGTCACAAATTTATTCCAGTAAAATTAAAATCTAAAAATTTAGTACTCGCAACAACTATAAGATATTATGGACTCCTCAGATAATCTTTCTATTATTTATTTATTGATACGGAGACGGTTCGCATAACTCCAATGAGCACTCAGCCCATTGTGCTATCTCCCATTTTACCTTATTCCTTTGACAGTAACCCGGTCTCTTTGAAAAGTTCACCGGGGTTGTCACTGGATATTCGGCTACGTCTCTTGGTTCCATAATATATCTTCCCAGGTAGCTAGCTGAGCCTTCTTTCCATCAAGGAGCGACATCGGCACCATAGATGAATTGGAGTCTCTTCATCCTCTTCATGTTTTCTGCATCTATTGATGTTTTCCACTCCCAACAACTGCATGTGTCTCCTGAGGTGGCAGTGTCCCCCAGTTCTGTCCACATTCAGTAGTTGCCTGGTTAGTCTGGGGTTAGATCCGTTCATAAGTACTTTAGATTGTCTCATTCCGGGTGCCCTCTCTCATTCCTTCCAGTGCTGGGATTTAACCCACCTTTCAATATGTAGTTTGGTGTGGCAAGCTGCCACTATCTTTCCATTAAGTTAGGTTATGAATTTATTGTCTTGTGGGGTTAGTTAAATATATACATCTAATTAGCTTATTTAGTTGCGGCTTTCTCTCCTTGTTATTTAATTCCATTAGTATTCAGTAAAAACCATGTACGAGTATATAATGTCATATAATTTTCTCTTGCTCTGTTGTTATTTGTACCTACTTTATATTTGATTATTTACACCCTTAGTTTCTAAATTGTTATTTTATAATATCTGCTCATGAATATTTTTGTCATAGTTTTAATTTGCATATTGTATATATATTATAATAACAGATATACTATGTACTATATCTGTTATTTTACAATTATATTAGGTTAGTTAGTGTAACGCGCACTTGAGGGGAACCTTCACAAAACTGCGCTATAGAAATTAACTCTTATTATTATTATTAATTGGGTGTGTTTGACAAAGTCAGTCTCTTATAATGTGCATTACCATGACCATTAGCCGAATATTTTAAAAGTTCTTACATGTGAGAAAGTTCTACACATGCTGTTAATGACCATGGTTACACATATTAAAGGATAAAGACACAGGCTCTAAGTCAAATGAACAAATAGAGCTAAAGATTTACAAAGTAAAGTAATATTGTTACCTGTTCTGAGCATTAGCCTCTTGCCTCTTGAGGGCGTACTCGGCCCAAACCCTCTGAGAGTCGATGAACTCAGACTCCCAGGGCTGCACGTAGCGGTACAAATTGGGAATCAGCTGATCCTCGTCGTGGGACATTCCAGAACGGAAATGGGTGATGCCTACATCAGTTTGTTTGGACCAGCGAAGATCAGACTAGTGACAAAAAAAAATCATTATTATTTTATTTTATTAGCTATGTATGATACATTGAAATCACGGAAACCTTTGAATCTTCAAATAACAAAACACACAGAATTGAAATTATAACTGGGAATCTATTTTTTTTTACAGTAACTCCACACAGCGGGGGAAATAATTTCCCTCGAGGCCTATGTCATCTTTAGGGATCCCATGTGCAGGGTCTTTTAGAGAATAGGAAGGAGTGAACTTGGGTCTTGAAGAGGCCCATGTTGTAGGATGGAGAAAATACAGAGGCGGGCAGATTATTCTACAGTCGAGCTTTTGAACACAAGAACGAGTCACAGAAGCGACCGAGCGAAGTCAAGATTGCAATCCGTTTGTTAAAATAGATGAATCTATCAAACGGACCACAGCTGAACAGAGTCAAGAGTTTTTTCACATATTTTGGAGCCCCCAACCAGAGTTTGGTGCCAAATTCTACAGTGGGGTCGAACTTGCAATTTGTACAGAGTCAGTGGTTGTGTACTATTAAAGCATCTGAAGCATCTGAAGCATCATGGAGCCCCCATACCTGAGTTACCGAAGTTATTCTTACCCCAAGAGGAAATGCTCTCGGGGTAACCATCCATTCTCTGCGGCAAAGCCCTCCGACGGTTTGTGTGCCCCCCTTTGAGAGCTTGTCAAACAAAAGCTATCTTGGACTGTACTGTCATCCGCATAGCAATGAATTGGTGCACATGTCAAAGTCATTGATGTGCAACAAAAACAAAAGTCAGCGACAGAACCGGTCCCTGTGGGACACCAGCATTTATTGGATGCGAGGAAGAGGTGAAACCGTCAGCAACCGTCTGAATCGATCTCTCCCTCAAAAAGTCGGCAATCCACGTACACAAGGATATTGGAAATCGGTAAGAAAGCAGTTTGTTGACAAGTCCTCGGTGTCAAACCTTGTCGAAAGCCTTGGAAATGTCCAGAACAGCCGTTTGAGTCTCATCGCGACATTCCAGGCACCGCCCCCAAACTTGCATCACATATGCAAGAAGATCACCACACGAGCAGTTCCACCGGAATCCGTACCGACGGTTGTTAATAATTTTGTTTTTCTCAAGGTATATGAGGAGTTTGTCGTTGATCACATGTTCCATCACTTTGGACAGAACTGATGTGATTACTATGGGGCAGTAGTCGGCCGGGTTGGAGCAGTCACCTTTCTTGGGTATAGGACACACTTCATCTAATTGAGAATGAGACTAGTGTAAGATTCTGTAGGTCCCAAAGACTGCGGTAATACTGCGGACGGAAGATCAACTGCGTGGAAGAGGATTAAAAGAGAACAGAAGGCTTGAGAACTGGACACCGGCTTGATAATTAACTTATATATGTACATACTTGGAAAGAATGATAATAAAGAAATCACAGAAGGAATTATGCAGTTTATTACAATTTATGAGATTTAATAAGTTTGTTTATCATTGGATGTTGCTCGATTGAATTAGTAAATTATTAAATTTTCTGTGGCAGAAGGAAATGCAGAAAGGAGAGGGTGTACCTGACTATTCATATCTGGTTACTATACATAGCTAAATTTCAGCTTGATAGAGGCGAAGAGAATATCAGTGATCTGTACCTGGGGAATGAGCACGTGCCCCATGGACAGCATGCCAAGCCCGCCCAGCTCCTTGGGCGTGTAGAACACCACAGGGGGGAAACGCGAGGGCATTTTAGAGTTGAGGCCGATCTTGATCCTGGTCTGGATCTTGTTCTCGCACTTCACCAGCAGGTCCAGCAGCTCTTGGGTATTGACCACAGCCTCTCGGAAATAAGTCATCAGACCTTAAAAAATATAATAAATCAGGAAATTTGATAAAAACATCAAGAGTTCCAGATTTCAGACAAAATCTAAAGTAGCATAATTACCAATGAGTGCTGTATTCCACTTATTTACGATCTTGGTGAAGGTGGTGGAGCCGGAAGCCATCAGGATCTGCCGGACTCTGTTGTGGAAGCGATTCAAGCTTTCATCATCAACCCGGAGGAAGCACTGGGCGGTACGCTCCTTCGTCACCTCGTTCTGCAGGTTCCATACTCCATCTCGGTGGGTGAACTCTTCGTGACTGGTTCGGCACTGGAATATAAATGTACTGTTAAATGTTGTCACAGAGATACGACTAGGTATTACGACCGATCTGTAGGTTGTGTTATCCTGAAGTCGGGTAGTGAAAACATTTGTAGATGGATAGTCACGATCCTTAGCTACAAATGCGGAAGTCGCGGGTTCAAATCCTGACATGAGCAAGTTTATTTTATTTGATTAGTTTGTGTTATTTCACAATTTATTCATTAAAAATAACACATAGTATATTTGCAGCACGTTCCAGAATGGTAGATACTGTCAGTATTGCCCTAGTGGAAGACCACCATTCAGAGTCCAAACGATGCTTGAAATGGTTTAAGCCATGTTTGGTTACCAGATCTGAATAGCCAAGTACCTCACCACCTTCCTCTTCCCATCTCCTTTCCCTCCTCACTACCTTCAACCTCACAACATATCCCAATTGGAGATGCCATAGCCTCACTGGCTCCAGACGGTTAGGAGCAGCTGGTACTCTTGTGTCTTGTGTGGTACTCACATATAAAAAAGGAAAGCTCCAAGAAAATGAAGTGCAAACAAGTGAATCAATAACTAAATCAGACTGTGTCAATAACTGAGTTGGTATAAAAGAAGAGCTTGTATGAAACAATATGTCAATATGAATGAAGCAAGGATCGTGTGCCAGGGTTGTGTGATTCCATCTTCTTTACCTGTGCACAAATGGCACGATTGTTAGTTACATTTTTGAGAGAGAATGGTAATGGTATAATAAAATATTATCTTAAGGGGCTATTTCACCATCATCTCAATAGCGCTAAGTGTAGGATAGAAATATTTTTGCATTTCACTTACTCTCGATGGCACTATTGAGAGTAAGTGAAACGCAAATATATTTCTACACATAGCGCTATTGAGATGATGGTGAAATAGCCCCTAAGGGTAATAAATTATTGTAACATTGTGCAGAAGAGTTGTAAACCATAATTGATTACAAATGTAAGATTCAAATTTGAAACCATTTGTATTCACATTATTTTTACCTTTGGCAATATTCTGCATTCAAATCCGCCCATGTTGAAGAGAAGGTTGGGGTTGTCCTTGGAGTAGACTGACACGAAGCTTCCCTCCCACTGGACAGTGGTGGTGGAACGTGGCAACCTGTTCTTGATATCCCAAAACACTGCTCGCCCGCTAAAAAGGAATGAAACAAATTAGTTTTATAGCATGACCAACAACAACAAAAAGTGAGCAGTTGAACTTAGGATTAACTTACAGGTTTCAGTGGTATATGTTCAGAAAGCAATTACTCTGGGTGCCAAGGATCCAGTGAAGTGTCCCTGAGACAAGACAGAGGTCCCTGGCGCCCACCAACACACATGTATCTGTTGGTTTCAGGACTCCTGCGCTGTTCATCATTACAAATCACAATGAAAACCCTCAAATTAAATATGTATCGGCAAAACAAACACAATACCTGGTAGTTTTTTTGGAAAGACTTACAGGTTAACATCGTGCTTCATGAGTCTCATTCTGGCGTCTCGTGGCCAGCACTTCTTGTTGTTGTATCCCACAATATTCTCGTTGTTGGGATCGGGGTGCTCAGTCAAGTATCTCTGGATCAGGTCTCGAGCCTCCTCTGCTGTGAACCTAAACAAAACAAAATCATCAGTGATTAATGCATGTAGAAAATGAGTTTCTAACGACGAAAGGGAAAAATTGCTTTGGCGCTTTGATATTGTTCTAACGTACTATCTAGAACACCATAATTTGGTAAAACTGGCTTATAAGAACATTATTGTTAATCAAACCGAGCTGAACACTAAGGCTGGCGGCGCACTTGGCAGCCAGGCTGCGGCGGCCATGAGAAACATCGAACACGTCTGGCTGCCGCAACAAGTGCGCGGGAACCAAGGCAGCCACATTAATTACCATACGTCGCACTTGGCCGCCGCAGCCTACCTGCCTAGTGCGCGGCTAGCCTTAGTTTAAGAGTAGTTCCAACACGCAATATGTGGCACAACTTTCAACGCCTTTGAGGTGATTTTTCACAAAAACAGCGCTATACAAATCAACCAATTATTATTATTAACTTTCGAGGCATCTTTTTTTTTTAAATTAACGCTACACGGGAGGCCCCCTATGCCATGTGGGGGGTCTTTTTGAGGAGAGGAAAGAGTGAACATGGGTCTTGAAGAGATCCATGTTGTAGTAGAGAATGCACAGAGGCCGGCAAATCATTTCATAACTCAAGAACGAGTCATAGAACCTACCGGTTCTCATGTGACAAATGTCAACCATGTACAAATATTGGGCACGTGTTTGGCTATTCACCAGTGCCGAAGGGATCAATGATGCTGGTTTCTCAGAGCACCTCCCGTTGAAATACCGGTAGAACAAGCATTTCAAATTTACGTAAAGGCAATGGTTTAACCCTGCTGGCGACTACTAGTTGAACTTAACCAGTAACTTGACAGCTCGGGGTGATGCCGGTAGGTACTGTGGGTTTTTTGTTGTCTCATTTGTACACATGTAATTCTATATAAACTGAGGGAGATAATAGTGAGTTTCGCCCCGCTATCGTATTGCCGGCGCGGAGGGTTTTGCGATGGATTACCTCGCTATAAGCTAAAATTATCAGTCAGTTTTATGATTGTACTAACTAACTAACCATCACGCCGTTTCCCCGCAGGGGTAGGCAGAGAGGACGGACCGCCAAACAACTCGATCTTGGCATACACTTGCTTCATTCACATTCATACAACGCCTCATACATTCTCTTCTGTTATTCCGACTTCTGACATGGCCCGACTCCGATTCACTTGATCGTGCCATGTCTTCCTCGGGCGTCCCCGGCTTCTTCTTCCATTCACATTCGCGTCATATATTCTCCTTACACTCCTTTCTTCGTTCATTCGCTCTACATGCCCAAACCATCTAAGCGTCCCTTTCTTAATCTTGCTCACTACGCTTACATCAGCCTTGCATTCTTTACGAATCTCAACATTTTTCATTCGATCATACATGGTTTTACCACACATTCGTCTCAGAGATCTCATTTCTACAGCATTCAGTCTACTTTCATCCTTCCTCTGCCAGTTCCATGCCTCACTGCCATACATCAAGGTTGGTATCAGCACTCCATTACTATAATAAAATATTAACTTTGTAGAAAAATGTAGATCCAGGGAGTAGAGTTTTGGGTTTTAGGGATAATTTCAAATACGGGTCTGTATGCAAAACTGACATAAACCCAGATGTCGAAATTTTATTTAAATCGGAAATTCGGGGGAATATATGTATGGAATAAGTTGGGACCGCGGCTTTTTGACATAAATAGCGGGAAACCGTGAAATAGGGGTGACGTAAAACAGAAGTTTTACTGTAAGTGTACCTGAAGTAGATGTGTATCCTGTCCACGTATCTGCAGTAGAGGCGGATGGGGTGCGCAATCTCCGTGGGCACATCCTGGAAGGTGAGGAAATCGTTGGGCAGCTGCGGGGGCCCGGCCATCTCGCTGGCCCTCTGCAGGCCCAGCACCAGCAGGTCTAGCACCAGGCCGTAGTACTGCACGATGAAGGAGGCAAACTGGAGGCCGCGGATTATTCCGTAGCTGTTGGTGTGGTTCATGTCCTGGAGACAAAATCTAATATAATATCTTTCGGGTGTTACCACTATGTGGTTTAACAGTAAAATGGTGCTTCCTAATTTTATTGATAAAGTGTTTTGTTCCCAGTTGTACTGTACCAACACTTGACAAAATATATTGTTATTTTGTTGAATTTTTTTTTTTACGGTTACTCCACACAGGAGACCCTGAAGGAAATAATTTCCCTCAGGGCCTATATCATCTTTGAGGATGCTGTGTGGAGGGTCTTTTAGAGGATAGGAAGGAGTGAACTTGGGTCTTGAAGAGACCTATGTTGTAGGATGGAGGAAACATATAGGCCGGCAGATCATTCCACAGCCGAGCTGTTGAACACACGAACAAGTCGTAAAAGCGACCCGTTCTCATGTGACAAATGTCTACTGTGTGCTAGTTCCTCAGAGCATCTTCCATTAAAATACTGGTAAAACAAGGACAGCATTCCCACCTGACGTCTGTGCTCCAAAGATTGCAATCTGTTTGTTAAGATCGGAGAATCTATCAAACAGATCGCCCGTTTCTGCACAGAGTCGAGGGTTAAATTATTCTCATTTGCCAGCGTATACATTGTGAGTGTGTTTTGAATGCTTCGCTCGTGTTCATCAAGTTGAACATAAGAGAAGCAATCATCACTCAAGTTAATTCTTGCCAAGTTTAGTGACAAGACTATCTAATACAAATTGACCCATGGAAAAGATGTTAATGACTAAATTAGCAGCAGGTTGCAATATGTTTCTGGTGAAAGAAACATTAACATAGTGTTCACGCCAGTTACTAATAATTGGTCACCTACTTAGAATAAGTCGAATTATTATTGCGTGCGATTATGTGCATTTCCCTTCATCCCGTTCCCCCTATAACCCACCTGTTCGTTCCTAATTGAACCGGCACCGCATAACCTTGACATGTCGAACTTGTAACCGCCATAACTCACAATTCAAATTCCGCAACATCTGGAAAGTACTACTTTAGATTTACCAGTGCTTTTAATATAACACCATTATACAACATGGTGTCAGATGTGGGGTTAAATTAAAAGTGAAATGTAAGAATCACAAGTGCATCGTACAGAAAGATACCTACAGCGACTAGTGAAATCGGTGAGTCCTTATTTTACCTTACTTTACGTTCCTAAATCCAATCAAATACATGCAAACGGTCCTTCTAAGCATTTATATAAAATTTATCATCACAGCTTTGTATAATATAATTCTGGTCGTCGCAACCAGGGCATCTCCCACACCGCACAGTGTGGATTTCGGTGCACATCTGCCACTACATTCAAAAGTTAGCACAAACCTATGAATGATTTTTCAGCACTTCAGCTTCTATTTTTCAGCTGAGTAAACCCGAGAGCAAATGTCTACATGGGTTTAGCTTTAGTGTTTACCTTATAGTTGATGACAACATTGTTCTTGGCAGTCATGTAATCAGCAATGTTATGGTCCACGATGAGCCGAAGCAATCTGTTGAGCAGCGTCAAGTCGATCTTCTCGTATAACTTCTCAAAGCGGGATTCCAGGAGGACGTTGCACTCGCCATCTCCCACTTCCCAAACATCTTGCAGGTTGTTGATACCTGAAATAAATTTAACGTTTATTTCTGTGGTAACGCTTTCCACATTTAGGTTCTTGATGTTTTTCGTGTATGTTTCTTTGGATGTTGTACTTCTTAACTCACAAAATACCTTTCTTTTTAGGTTTATCTCACCGTATGCAGAATGATGATTGAACAAGCCGCTGGCGTGAGGTTTGTAACAAGGGGATAGTATTAGACACATCTCCATTGCCACAACGCACACGCCAGAAGCGTATTCCTTACGCACCAATCATTCTTACCTGCATCATGAAAACAATATGAAAATGTAAAGGGGACACGGTATGTAAATAAAGACATAAGAACTGGCAGTTAAATCAGTGTAATAATTATTTTATGTGTCACAATAGCGGACATTACACGTACGCTCCGGACTCAAGATCTCACCACACTTCGTTCCAATACGTTCGCCGAAAGGTACGTCCCAAGGCAGTGACCTGCAGTCCAAACGTTTAGATCTCCCATCGGTCGATCTCAGTGATCGGCGTGCTATGCCTTTACACATAAGCGTTTGAGCACGCCCCACACATTTGTTTTTTATGCTTATGGCTTTTCACCGACTGCTTACGGAAAATCAAAAGCAAATAATAGAAACGTAAAAATCAGCATTAGTTAATTTTTTAATGAAGCATTGTGAATAAACTATCCTAATTTCCACTGTTCATATGTAAGTAATTTATAATCTTCGTAGATATGACATGTTATTTTTATAATTGGTAAATGGCCATAGCGATGTCTATCTTATAATATCTATGGTCAAAACTGTGGAAAACTTTTAAACCATACGACGTATCACGCATCAGGCCACACTTCACTCGGATCTCTGGGAAATTCCTTTACACATACACTTCCGGGCGGAGATCAGTCGTTCGACGGATCCGCGCGGCCTGCGCAAGTGTGGTGACTTTCTTACCAAAACTAATGCAACGTTTCGGCCGGCAGGCCGATCTGGCGTATCGGCGGACAGATCGGCAGACGCTTTGGAGTGAAGATCGAGAAACACAGGCAGAAACGTATGTGTGGGAGACGTTAATGCCTTAATCCGAGGTTCTATGGCACCCTAAGCAGGTAGGGGATTGTTGTGCGACAGATCTGGTTAATCAGATCCAGTTACTAAACATTGCTAAAGCCACATTATTTAATATTTCACTTTAGTAAGGAACTCCAGTCAATTTTTTCAAATTAATGTTGACGTTCTAACTTAATTTCCAGTTTTAAAAAACTTTTTTTTAAAGTTCGTTTTCTTTTGTAAAATAATTGCTAAAGTTTAAATTTTTTAAAGTCCACCAAAACGTACGAAATCTATGGATTGTTGGGTGTCACGTCATATGAGAAGTCAGATTGGCAGTAATCGATATTGTATGCATTTCATACACAACTTCCGAGACCTTTCACTCAAATTTAACTGCTTTTAATTGAAGGAAACATTTCAGAATATCAGGGTCTCATCACCATTGTTGTGCATTGTACCAAAGTGCAAAAATACATTCATATCCACAACTGATAAACAATTTATTAGCGTTCCAAGAAAGTCATTGCTATGAAAAAAAATCCCCTCAAGCGCCCATAGCTCACATTTGATCCAACATTTTTAAGACCTAAACTGGAAGACCTAATATATTGGTAATAGATATACGTATTATGATACCGCCGCATATTGGATATATCGACACCTGGTACACAGATATTAGCATCCTGACGGTTCCGAGTTATTAAATGATATTTTGGTATTCATATCTATTGAATATTGATTTGGTGCGTGATAATAATATTTTGATGATTTTTAGTGCTATTTTGGCAAAAATCACCTCAAGGAGGCTGTACAAATGTTTTTTTTTTTCCCCAATGCTCTACTTATTTTTTAAATTATTTAATTTAATTATAATTTAATTCATTACAATACTATACTTCTCTTTTAAGCAGTGCTTGTGTAGATGCTTAAAATAATGAATAATAAAATGGTTTGCATGATAATATTATAGAGTTGGTGGCTTATTACTTAATAGAAAAAATATTCGTTAGGTGTCAACAATGAAAAAAAAACTAGAAAAATAGCTAGGAATGATAAAACTTGAAAAATATTACGAAATTTTAAACCGTTATGTTCCAGACACTATTAGGTCTACAGAGACTATTTTGATTTCAAATTATATGCAAAATTTTGTCTACTTTTAAATGATTTATGCCGAAAAATTTGTCATTCGGGATTCAAAATCAACAAAAACTGAAGAAAGGTCGAAAATTTAGCTTTTTTTTTAATCTCGACTACAAATCCGGAGGTTGCAGGTTCAAATCCCAGCGTGCGCATGTAAATATGATTTAATTAATCTGCGTCGTTTTACAATTAATTCATTAAAAATAATATATATATATATATGTATATATATAGTATATTTGTGGTGCGTTAAGAAGTGAAAGATGCTTGAAATGGCTTTGGCCATGTTTAGTGACTACATCTGAATAGCCCGGTACTTCCCCACCTTACTCTTCCCCATCGCCTTCCCCTCCCCTTACCTTTTACCCTCGCAACATACCCCAATAAGGAATGCCATAGTCCCACTGGCTTCGGACAATTGGGACTCTTGTGCGGTATTCGCATTAAAAAATAGGAGAGTCAGGAGAATTCATAACGCGAAAGTAAATGGCAGAAGAATCAATCAATCAATGCAAAAATGATATAGAAAAAGCCTTATGAACACCCACCGTGAATAACATAATACCGACAGACTAATATATCAATATTTGGTAATATCACAAAAGAACAGGTGTGATGCAGAACTATTCTAGACATTCACAAAGCTGGAGGGCTTAATTAATACCTTTCTGGCTTGAATTTTTTGGATGTGATTTTACCCATAATGCTTTGCATTATTTATGAAGGGGAAAATTACAATCGCTTGAGTTAATAACACATTAAATAACATTTTGTATTTCATAAATAGTTGCCTCTCTTGACGATTTGCGAAACAGTTTTCTGAGCATGCGCCTATCACGGACTTGACAAAGACAAAAATTACAGCAGATTTGCGAGAGAAATATGCTAATATTAACAGGTTTGAAACATTGAGGTATCTTTAATGGATTGAAATAAAAATATATACATTATAAGAAATAATAGTTTTGAGGTATCATTAGAAATAAACCCCTTCCAGAGTAACTGAGGAAATAATCACCAAAAAAAACTGCCGCCAATGACATTGTTGTTATGTGGAAGGGGTATAAGTTATTACGTAATCAAATTCGTTAAAATTGCTATCAATGTATTAATTATCCACACAAAAAATTTCAAGTAGTCGCAATAAGCAAACAGAATGATTTTACGAGCGAAATAAACACTGTAAACTGCCTAACTATAAGCCATAAGCGGGAACCGTGGGTACAACTCTTATCTAGTTATAGTTGAGCTCGAAAACTGCGAATGTGACGTCAGAAGCAGTGATACCAACAGAACATGGAGTTTTGGTGGTACAGTTTTTAATTCACTTTTATATAACGATTTATAAAATCTACGTCTAAATTATTTATAAAAAAAAATAATATATTCGGAATCGACATTTGCTGATCTACATGAACACATTTTTTTAAACATAATATTTTTCACTGGAGTTCCTTATTCATATTTATTTATCTTTTTGATACATTATTTCTTTATTTTAAGTTATTTCATATACACAGTGAAATGCTATTGATGTCAACTGTGGGTGCCAGTTTTATAAACGAACTACCAAATTTTTGTTACGTAATGAACCGTTTTTCCCTAACGGACAGTTATCCGTTCATAAACTTATTGTTTTGTCTTAAATAATTGTCATTTGCTCAAACTGCTCGATGACATTTTTGTGATAATTTGTTTTTAATTTTGTATGCAGGTTTATATCGTTTCACTTAAATTGTAAAGCTGCTCATCTCGACACAGGACCGCCCTAGTGAGATGAGTGGCTCATGTTTTGCTATTGTTATATAATTTTGTGAATAAATAAAACATAAAATAAATGTGTTTGGTTCCTTACCCTGGCACCACTTGTAGACCAATAGCGGCGGAGGCTCAGTGTCAGCAGGTTTGACCCACGGAGGGAAGAGCCTTCTCTTATCAGCTTCGTACCAGAGGTACTGGTCCAAGTATGCATCTGTGATCTTCTCCAAAGGTTCCACATCGTAAACGGGGACGAGATGGGAGTATAGATCCATGAATTCAATGCCAGTCTGAAATAAAAATAAATAACTGGGGATTAGAAAGATTATTAACAAGTGCAGGCAATCTAACTCATGCTTAGTTTCAAGAAAACAAAAATTGCTCAGTTATCAAGTGTATTAATTGTTTATGTGTTTAATTCGTAGAAGTCCATTTATTTTTTTATTTATAAATTTTTTTTAAAATTTAATGTAATTAAAATTTAACAATGTTATTAAGTTCTGCATGTGTTTTTAGTTTTTATTATTGTAAAGCTGTTTCAGCATTTAAGGCCATTTTCAAACTGCCATTAATAGTGGTTTAAATATAGCTTTTAGAACCAATAATAATATAGGAACAAGCCTAAAAAACTCAAAAAGTAAAAATCCTAAACTTAATAATAGTGGAACATACGAATTAAAATGTGACCACGCCGCCTGCATTGCTACCTATATAGGGCAGACGGGAAGGGCTTTCTCAACTAGATTCAAAGAACATATGCAATGTTATAAAAATAAAAGCACTTCTTCAAAATTCGCAGAACATCATCTCTTAGTCAATAATCACATCCTGCTTGACAACAATGAGCCTAAACCCTTACATATAAAAAGAAAGGGTCTTTGATTAAATTTACCTGAACAATTATAAATTAATAAACGAACAAATGATCCTAATATAACATTAATTAATAATGTAAGGAAAATTATATGTCCACCGCTTCTCAGAATGTTCACATTATCACAACAAACTCCAAAATCTCTGAACACTTTAATACATTCGTTTTTGAGCACTTTATGGAAGATTTACTTCATATAATTACCTTTTCTTGAATTTAACATAATGATGACAAACTCACCTCCTTGAAGGCACGCTGAGTCAGCAGATGTCTTTTAATCCTGGACAGTGCCTCGTGAGGATTATCATACGCCTGCTCAATGAGCCCCAACTCCTCACGCTGGCTCTGGTTGAGGCGAGACTTGACGCTGTAGGCCTCCTTCAGCCGCTCCAGGGCAAGGATCAGCAGCTTGGTGTCATGCTTGTATGACAGGGGTGGGAAGGGGATTGGGGCGAAGCGTCGGGACTCCAGCCAATGCACGGTGGTGGTATAGATGGCCACTGCCTCCTCGGGGGAGATGTAGGGGCCATCCTGAAAAAGAAATATTGGTGAGATGTTAGATTGAAAATATCAGCTTGTAATAAAATTGTCAACCACAATATAATTCTGACATTTCGTTGATGATTGAAGTGAGTGAACAACTTCAAACAGCTATATCCACACTCTCGTGTATGTAAATTCCAACTTCATGGCAATCTAGTTTAGGACTCTATGATATGTCGCCTTGTGCCTAGTCTCTAAGATACCATAGAAGAAGTACGATGGGTACCAGGAATATCCAAGAGAGGAAAAGGATTGTAACGATTAAAAAAACAACAAAAAATATCTTGTATCTGAAAGACAGACTCGACTAACATAAATAAGCATAGCCAAGAGCTAAACATAGGGAAACAATACTACAGTAAATTTAAATGCTTACCTTCAGGTAGTTATGCTGTCTCTCCTGTTCGGCCTTGAGGTACAGCCTGGTCAGCCTGCCGAGGTTCTTCTTGCATACAGTCTTGTCCACAGTGGCTCCTCGACGGATCCTCTCTCTGTTGTAGTGGGCCGTGTTGGTCCACCAGTCGGCCTTCATCTTCACGTAGCGGAGGATCATGTTCTCGATGGGAGTCGGGAGGCCGGGAACCTGAGGAAATTGTTAAAGTTTTAGGTTAGACATTGAATACTGAGAGAAGAATGACAGGATTATTTTAGTGTGATATCTTATTGGAACTTACCTATTTGTGCTGTAAATTCAAGGGAGCTATATCACCACACTGAGGCGAGTTAAGGAAAAAGCGGATGCCAGTAGCTTACTTTGCAAAAGAACAGGTTGAAACAATCCATTCTCATGTTGCCGACGTCAACAGTATGTCTCACTCTATTTGGTTGAGTTTTTATGTATCTCTGTGCATTGAAATATATACCTGTAAAATAGACTCAAAATACTAACATTTCATCTGTGCCTTAGAGATGGCACTAGGGATCAATTAATTTGTCAACGACAGATTGGTAATCAGACAAACCACCCTACTTTTTTTTTTTACAGGGTAGGCCCTGAGGGAAATAATTTCCAGTAAGGCCTATATCTTTGGGGATGCTGTATGGAGGGTCTTTTAGAGGATAGGAAGGAGTGAACCTGGATCTTGAAGAGACCCATATTGGAGGGAGGAAACACAGAGGCCAGCAAGATCATTCCATAGCCGAGCTGTTGAACACAAAAACGAGTCGTAGAAGCGACCCGTTCTCATATGCCTAATGTCTACTTTGTGCAAATGTTGGGAACGCGTTTGGCGTGTTTCCCGACTATGCACCGGTGCCGAAGGGATCAATGACGCTAGTTCCTCCGAGCATCTTCCATTAAAATACCAGAAAAACAAGGACAGCATTCCCACCTGACGTCTGTGCTCCAAAGATTGCAATCCGTTTGTTAAGATAGGCGAATCTATCAAACGGATCGCTCGTTTCTGCACATAGTCAAGGGTTTTTTTTCAGATATTTTGGAGCTCCCAACCAGAGGTGGCTGCCAAATTCTACAGTGGGGCGCACTTGCGATTTGTACAGGGTCAGCAGTTGTGTACTGTTGGTGTATCTGCGGGCTGTGTAGAACACTATTACAGCTTTATTATTATTACTATTCATTAACATCGAGCCCCCGTAAGACGTGGAGTACATCCCAATGCCGGATCCTCAGCTTTTTCATAAAGAAACCGCAGTGAGGAACCGATGGCGAGATGGCACCTTGATCATCGAGGGCAGAGTTCTCCGTGAACATTTTCCCAAAGGGTTGACCTTTTCGGTGGCGGTGTTTGCTAGTGAACGGTCGGATCTCGTTAGAGGTGGCAGACTGGATTTACAGAAATTACAACCTGAACTAGTTTCTCTAATCCATGGCAAAGAATTCCGCTTGTCGGCCAGCTGAGTTCGTTGAACATGAGAACTTCAACCTCGGTTCATTATGAACATTGAAGTCCCCCAGAACAAACTCGGCCAAAGGGTAGCGAGGTAAGAAGAAAGGGTAAGAAGTCACCAATAGTTTCGCTCAAATGTTTAAATAGCTCAGATGTATCTGAATCGCTGAGGTTTGGTGAGCGGTATAAACATGCGCAAAATCTTACTGTACTGGCAAGACAGACGCGCACATTATGTCAAATCTGGAATTTTCCAGACTCAACAGTCGCGCACAGTTGAAGTCAGCTCAGTTATACAAACAAGGACCTCTTTTTGGTATGAACTTGCCTACGAGGGTGAATGTTTCGGAGAGGAATAGAAGGTTTGGGCGTTAGGATTGAAGGTGGTGGTGAACACAATAAAAATTTTTGTGCAGGCCTCGAATGTTGGTAAAAATTCACCAACATTTTTGGCCTGCACCAGCGACGCCTACTACTCGCCGTTGTAATGATACTATTATTTATATTTTGTGATTGCATGTCTTATATTTTTTATTAGGGGTTTTAGGGGAAAAGAAAAGCAAAGGAAGGATTAGATACAAAGGATGAGTAGGAAACTGGGGGTCGGGGTTTTTGCACAGAGTCTCACAGGTTAATGGAGTATTTTGGGGCACCAGCTCAGGGGTGACTGCCAAATTCAAGCAATTCTACCTGTCCATGAGTATCTATCTGTATGAGGCTTACTGAGTAGTGGTCCTGACTGGTGATGCCAGAGGGCATGCAGAGAGATAGCTTCTTGACTAGCTCGGAGATAGTAAATTGATTATAAGTACCTTCCAGGGGATGTTTGCCTTCCAGCAGCGCCAGGCCTCGGAGAGGTGCTGCAGGATGGTTCGCGCCTTGTTCTGCTTGATCCCCTCGGGCATCATGTCCACAATATCGTGCATCACAGAGGCGCGCAGCTCCAGGTCAAAGTGGGACTCCACGCGCTGCTTCGTCACTGTCTTTGCCACTCCTGGAGACAAAAAGAGGGTTAGGTTGTCTACTACTCCTGATGATTCTTTATAAAGAATCATCAAAACAGGGGAAACAATGATATCGATGTGGGGGAGACAAGAAATTGCATAATAACTGTCTAAAAACTATACGTCGGACTTTTTCATGAAGTTTGTAGTTAGTATCTTTTCAGCTATAAAAATATGTAAAGGCGAAAATATTTGCTTTGGAAAATTGTGAAAAAGAAAAGTAACAGAAAGCCACTGAAAAAAAAAACATGTTCGAAATTATCTGTGCTTGAATTCTTAGAAAACTTTCTTAGTTTCAAATTACTATCAATGTATTTTCTCGGAAGCACATTACATACAGTAGTAATACTACGTGCCGCAAAAGTAAAACTTTATACAATCAATTGTATTTACCTTTAGAATGTCTTCCCTCAAACTGCCTGGACAGCAAGTTTCCAAGCCACCTCTCCAAAAGGGGAGTAATTCCTCTCATGAAGAACAGCCAAACCCTCCACCCGGGTGCCCAAATTCCACAACCAGGACCTTTAGACACGGGGCCCTGCGCATATAAAAGGTTTCTACATTACGCAAGGTTAGTAAAGATGTTTCTCAAAACAATATTGAGATTGATTTATGGGATTGGTATTCGACCTTTCTTAGTGTTACATCCGAAACTAGCTTCAAATGTACCTTTAAGTGGACTGCTGCCATTCAAAAACAGTAGTGTTGATTGAGGAAAGTAGGGACTGGATAATTAGCAATTAGGGTAGGAACCCAACCACATTATCATTTCAGATTCTAACACATGGCGATTCATTAGGTCATCAGCCAGGTCTAACCACTTATTCCACATTAGCCAGATACACACAAATGCTGGTGTCGGGTATCCAATCAGAAGAATGTGCGAGTTATTTAATCAAAATCAAACTCTGATGGATTCCGACATATTCTTTGATACATGTAGTGCTTTTAAATGAGAATTGAAAGCTGTTTACATATAAAAATATTAAACAGACAAACTTCAACAAACAGTGTTTGGACATTATGTACTTTTTTATTGTTATATTTTAAATTTAATCATTATTTTTTTTCCCTTTACATTCTTTAAAGTATTATTTGTAAAGTTTATTTACCTTCTGTTACTCTATTTAGTAATTATGCACTTCTTCAAAAAAATTTCTGTGTAACACAATCTTAAATTCCTTAACTTGTCTAAATATTATTTTTAATGTTTATTTATCAGTGCGAAATAGGTTAGGATACAGACGAGTTCTCCAAATATTTCTATATTGTTTTGATATTACTACTGTCTGTATCTGTATTTTCTACATAAATAAAGAAAAAATAAATAAAGAAAAAATAAATAAATAAAAAATTAATAGAATCTTAACAGTTTTCAAGAGATGTGAATTGAGAGGATATGTTCAGAAAGCATTTTCTCTGGGTGCCAAGGATCCAGTGAAGTGTCCCTGAGACAAGACAGAGGTCCCTGGCGCCCACCAACACACATGTATCTGTTGGTTTCAGGACTCCTGCGCTGTTCATCATTACATTATTGGTCTCAAAAGATAATTTTATGGCGGAGAATAATGGAAGCATGCTAACTACTCGTATATCAATATGGGAACCAAAATCAAGAGATCCTACAGCAATAATACTTAGAAATAGGCCATTACATAATTTTCTAAGTTAAACATGTGACTCACGGTATTGAACCTGTAGTAGATGAGATGCTTCAGATCCTTGCACATGCGTATCTGCCGCATAAGCTTGTACTTATAGCGATACATGCCGGTCAGCTGACCGACGTGCGCAAAAATGTACTGCAGGCCGTCGGACAGTTGGAACGAGTCCACATTGTTGAGGCGGTACTGCACATGCGAGTCGATGATCAGCTTCGTGAGGCGCAGGATTTCACGGCACAAGTGGAATGCTGGAAGAAGGTAATTAACATTGTGTAATATACTAGAATTTTGCCATACAAACAGCTACTCTCTTCAAGGGGAAAATGTTGCTTGCGTCGTGATGGAAGATTTAGCCAACGGAGGAATTGAACTCATGCCGCCTGGAAGGGAACAGGAAGCGATGCTGATCGGTCGAATCGTTTATACAGTAGCAAAAATGCTCACCATTTCCGAAACGGGACTTCTTCCTCTCCTTGGTGGTGAGCGTCTTGACAGGTTTGAGGTTGAAATTGTAGTCCAGATGCAGGTAGTTGAGGTTCTTACGATGGATGAGCAGATTCAGCATATTATAGCCCTGGCGGCATACCTGCAGGCCGGCCTCCACCCAGTCCAGGGTGGTGGTCTGGAAGAACTTGGTGGACTTGAAGGAGCGGAACAGGTACCTGGAAATATCAAAAAGTTTAATTTATAAAGAATTTAAGGTATCAATCTTGTCACGACACTTCTCATCTCGGACATGATGTTGAGGTAGTCTTCCAAAAAAAAGAGAAGGCACAATTGAGTGACTGAAATACTTATGCTTGAAAAATATGTATGAGACGATGGTCGGAATGCTGTGTGTGTGCTCAAACCAGTGAAAAACAGAAGAGTGAAAAAACAGAACAGTGAATAAACAGAACAGTGAAAAAATAGAGTAGTGAAAAAACAGAAAAGTGACAAAACAGAAAAGTGACAAAACAGAAAAGTGACAAAACAGAACAGTGACAAAACAGAAAAGTGACAAAACAGAAAAGTGACAAAACAGAATATTGAAGAAAAAGAACAAACCTAACCTATTATTTTATAATGTTCTGTTTTGTCTTTGTTTTGTTATATTCGGTTACCCTGGGAGACATGCCAAACGTGTGTCTCTTGGGGACATTTTTTATGTGTTCATTCTTGAACAGCTCTGCAGAGAAATCATTTGCCAGCTTTCAGGTTTCCTTCATCAATTCTCCGTGATCTAAAATGGTCCTACACAACATCCCCAAAGGCGGCATAGGTCTTGTGGTTTCCTCCTGCATTAAGTTATTATTTTTACTCATTTCATTCTGTTACACGATTATGGGATACAAACATTGATGGTGTGGACACTGAAGGCATTACCAGTACACTAATTTCATCAACCTCTCACTCGCATTCATGCAATTGCTACAAGAGAGCGAGCCATGAGAAAGATGAGAGGCAACATCGCCACACCAAAAGGCACAGACGTCATATTTCCCGCATAAAAAATTAAATGTTATTGTTACCTCTTTTTCTGTGGCTTGGGCGCCCTATGCTTGAGGGAGTTGAGAACGTAGTACTTGAGCAGCTTCTGGTAGGAGACGCGCACCTTGACGGGCTGGCCGGGCGGACAGTGCTCCTTGTACCAGGTCTTCACGATGGGGACGTCTATGGCACGACGACAGCGACCTTGAATCAGAAATAATACAAAAATTAACATCATTCCTGTTTTCATAAATGTCGAAAACTTAAATTTAAAAAGCATGCCTGAAAAAGTCAAAAAGATGTGCTTCTAATTGTTAGAAAATAACAAAGTACATACATATTACATACTTGTGTTACAACACACATTACACCACACCGTACAATATGTCTCCCCGGGGCATCCCTTACTTCTTCTCTCATACACATTATAAACTGACACGTCTCTCACCAACCATCCACTCTACATCTCTTAACACATGATAATATGGACATACATGGCCTTACGATCTTCCCATCATCTATTCATATTGCCCAAGTCTCCAAATAAAGGTGCACTATTGGCTAGTTGTAGCTGGGGCCTTGCAGAAGCAGTGGGTTAACAGGACAAGGGGGAAGAAAATGATGAGCATGTGAAAAATCCAATTAAAGTAGTAATTCGGATTATGCAAAATCACAGCTTACCCGATCTCATGTTGAAAGGTCTAGGTGCCCACAGCAGAGAAATTCCATTAGCGGTGTTATCCGTGTAGAGAGCTATCTCCTGCAGGAACGGCATTACTTCTTCCGGCAGCACAAAGTCGGTGTCATCCTCGATAACTGGCTCCAGCGACTTGACGGCGTGACGGTGGGATATCGGATTGATCAACGGGTCAAAGTAGAAGGCCGGCAAATCTGGATCTTCGGTCTTGATGAAAACCACATTCGGAGTGTGATACCTAAAAAAGAAAGACAAGTCATCATATATTATTTAAATACAAGGGGAGTTTAAGTTCATACAGGAGGCTATCTTTCCACACCTGTTTTACATTGTATAAGGTAATGCCCCTGTAGTCCTAAGCCCCTAAAAATTAGAATCAATTGATGATACATATGAGGTGTGTTCAAAAGAAAAGGTGAATTTTGAATTTTCGCGGGCTGTGTACATTCGATTATCGATTTTTTTTTTTTTATGTTGGTACACATATGTTTATCATATGTTAGCATTATCAGCCATTTTGGATTAGTGGTTTGTTTTTGACAACTGGAAAGGCTAGTCATGTTTTATGTGTTCTTCGATTTTTTACTTTTTATTATTTTAGTAAAAAATCGAAAAACGTTGATTTTTTGGATTTTTTGAAGAAATGCTAATAAGGACATAGAAAACAAAGCAAATCTAAAATTTCACTTTAATCGGACTGATGATTCCCCAGAAAACGGCTATCAAGTTCGGACCAAAACTAGGAAATTCCTCCATAGGATTAACAATTTTTTTCTAAAAAGAATCTTTTTTTTGAAGAAGAAGTACTGATGAGGACATAGAAAATAAAGCAAATCTAAAATTTCACTTCAGTCGGAATAATGATGCCTCAGAAAACGAACCTAAATAAAAAATCGAAGAACACCCAAAACCGTGACTAACCTTTCCAGTTGTCAAAAACAAACCACTGATCCAAAATGGCTGATAATGCTAACATATGATAAATATATGTGTACCAACATAACAAAAAAATCGATAATCGAATGTACACTGCCCGCGAAAATTCAAAATTCACCTTTTCTTTTGAATACACCTCGTATATATATTTTTTTAAATAAAACCATTACAAATTATTTTTATTTTTTATACTTATTACCGACCAGGTTTCGCTACTGCCGTAGCTTCTTCGGGGCAGTATAATACTATACTAAGCTATACATGTGTTACAGATTGAGACAAAAGGGCGGGCAGAGGCCCAAGGGAGGGGGGCGGGTAGCAGACTGGGAAAGGAATGTACTTTGTCAATTGGAAACATTTTTAGTACCAGGCTTTTATTTAAATAGATTTGATTATTAATGAGTGTATTATTAGTATTTTTAGCTTTCCTTATCTCTATGCTTCTAAATTATGTAGTCTAAAACCTTTTCCATTTTCATGCAGTAAACTAATGCCTGTATTATTATTAGAAGTGTGGTCTGTTTCTAAGAGGTGGTTGGCAAATTCCGAGAACCCATTATTATTAAGACGTCTTAAGTGCACTTTTACACAAAAATTAATGTTAGACGACGTTTTGCCTACATATAACACCCTTTTGTCTCAATCTGTACCACAAGTATAGCATAATTTACTATTATAATGCTCTGAAGAAGCTACAGTAGTAGCGAAACCCGGTCAACAATAAAAAAAAATAAAAGTGGTGTAAACAAAGTAATTGTTTTATTTTAAAATTATAATGTCACATCACAAAGTTACCGCTTCATATGAAAATATGTATTTTTATGTTTGCAAGTTTCAGCACCCACTTTGCATCCTTTAAAAAAGAAGGGAATATCAAAGATTGCAATAAATTCGTTTAATATTCCACAAATCGAAGAACAATCAGAATGCAAAATGAACACGAGATTGTTGTGTAGTGTGGTCAAAGGAAAAAAGAAGCTTTTGTCATAATCAATGGAAACAAAATATACTGACCATGAAAGTTGCACATAGTGTGGCAGGTTGTTGTACAGGTACGGAAAAGCAATTCTGTACTCTGTCCGGATAGGCTGTCTAATGATAATCTTGTTGATATCGTTGAATTCATTCCAGTCCTCATCTCCGGCGCTGTTGTCTTTGACTAGAGGCTCAAACTTGGGTCCTCCAGGAATGGCCATGTTCAAAGCTTTAGCCGTGAAGAAACTCTTGGAATCAAAGAGGTAGAAGTAATTATAATCCACCAGATCTGTGAGCAACTGATTGGCTAATCGGTATAATGTTGCCATTTGAGGTAAAGACAGGCACCATTTTCTGTAAGTCGATCCGTTGACGAACTGCGTTCCTATGAGAGGTTTGTGATCATAGAACCAAGAAGCAACACTTGCATCTTCATCGGAATCCAGTTCAATTTGGATAGGTTCCAAGGGTTCCACATCTAGGACGTTATCTGCATAATCTAAAGGAGGTTCTTCATCGTCAAACGGTGGGAATCTCATGCGTTTGAAGTGCCGACGGTCTCGCTTTTCACGTCTCATCATGATCCACATGGTGCCCCATTGAGCAATGTATACTGGTTCAATTACCCATGGGATTTCATTGACGAAAGTAATGGCTCCCGTGATATGATACAAGACTTTAACATCTCTGATTTGTTCCCAGGGCATGGGCATGTTCTCGAGCAGCTTCATGACGGCATGCGGCATGTATTTCAGTGCCCCGAGGTAGACCCTCTTGTCGTGGCGATATTTCCTGCTAGTCATGTCTCCATGATCACGGATGATCTTCCTAATATGTTCCGGCGGCATGTCTTCTTTCTGTGCGTCGACAAACCCAAACTTTCTCTTCTCTGAGAAGCGTTTTGTCTGGAGCTGTTGCCATTTTTGAGCTGTAAAATAAAAATATTAAGAAATTAATTACTACCACAGGTGATGTACCAAACGAGAGGCATCAAATTAAGCCAATTCAGTGGTTTAGTCTTCTATAACGCTGCGAAAAATTGTACTGATTTGGTAAGATGGTTTTTTTTTATGTAATACCACACCCAACAAACCAGTCAAACCATGGCATAACCTATGAGGTTGTGCTGAGAGGCTGAATCGAGCGGGGATGGAAAGGATATAGGGAAGAGAAAGGTTGGAAATTACCTGGATATTCGGATCTGATCACTAATCACGACTAAAGCCAATTTCAAGTAATAATTCGATTCTGAATGATATCCATTGTGGCCTCTCACCAAGGCAATACTGAGGGTATGTATCTACCAAACCAGAATATATACTGCTCATATACTTTATATTAATTACATGTGTAAACAAAAGTATCCCACCTTTCTCCTGCAGCTTCTCCTCGGTGAGCACGTCAGCCTTGGGCAGTGGGGGCTGGTGCTGGTGCTGCTGCGCGTGCAACATATGGTGCGCCAGCTGCTGCTGCAACTGCTGGTGCTGCTGCGCTGCCACGGCCGCCGCCTGCCGCTGCTGCTGCTGGGCCGCCACCACCAGCTGCTGCTGCTGCTGCGCCACCATAGCCGCCCACGCCGCATTGCCGCCTAGGATGTAGGGCGGGAGCGACATGGCCAAATCTGGAAGAATCTCAACAACTTCAATGGATTGAATGCTTAGTTTATAAGAGTTGTGAAGAAACGTGTAATCTGGAAATATATTCGGGCAGAACTTTGCAAATTATATAAAAAAAATAGCAGCTTATAGGAATATATGGGAATTGAGAATAAAATTGATAAATCTTAAATTGGAAGCATTATATTGATAAAAATTAGGTAAAAAAAAATGGGTCTATTGGCTCAGTGGTTATAGCATTATCCTGGTAAAACAGGGGTCCTGTGTCTTTTTCTGTTTCATGTTTCATGTTTCATTTGAAATTTGTTCATATTATCTTCTTCATTGATTAAATATTATAATGAGGTTTATAAGCTTCAATAAATTGAATATTCATTTACTCTTTATAAAAAAAAAAACATACATATTTTTTGTGGACATATTTATTGCCTGGTGGCAACAACCAACCCTTAGTGGGAAAATGAACATGATATAATAATAATTATCACAGTGTTCTACAGATAGTGTAACTTTTCCGTAATGGAAGGAATTAAAGAGGGTGAGAATTAACTACGCTGACGGAAAGAAGAAAAGAAATTCTTCACTTTGGCCTTGAAAATGCGATTTAAGGGAGCATTGCATACGTCAGATAGGAGTTGGTTCGAGAGACGTGATGCTTGTACTGAAAATGAATGAGTGAATGATGTAGCTTGTAGAATATAGAAGTGTTTGGCAAAGTGAGAAGCGAAATGAAAAGATGTAAAATGGAAATAAAAGGAGTGAAAAGAAATCAATAGACTATAACAAAGATGTAAATAGGAGTGAAATAGAGAAAATAAAATAAAACCAAAGTCAATTGAACAAGCACTAGAGCCCTAAGACAAATCACATGTAAAATCTTTTAATATCCAGTTTGTAAAGCCTCTTATGGACAGAGAAATTTTAAAAACAATGCTATTAAGCTATTCAATTCCCTACCTAGCAACATCAGAAATACGCAAAACAAAAGTTCCTTTAAAGGGAAGATCATCGATCACCTCCAATAAACATGTCAGCTTCTAAATTCTTTTATGCCATTAAATTAGTATACTTCTGAAAAAATTATGAAATTGTAATAGATTAATCTATTTGTCATATAAATATCCTAGCTGAACAACCCACCCCTGTAAATTGCCGTCTCAACACAGGCGTTTCACACCTAGTGAGATGGGCAATACGTCAGCCGATAACAAAGGGCGAGAGGGACGTCGGAGCGGAATTATTTATTATTTCAAAATATTGATAGTGTTATTACGCAATACGATAAACATAATATTTTTAAATAGAAAAGTATTTATTAAATATTTTATAAATTTACATAGGCTTAGTATTTATCAAAATCTGATCAGAAATATTACTTTTTCTGACCGTCCCGTCCCATTGTATGTTTTAGAAAATATTTAAAATACGAATATGATTTTTAAAGTGGAGAAAAATATTTTTAATCTTTTCCCGTTACGTTTTTGTATATAAACTTAACCAAAGATTTATAATACGCATTAAAAAAAAAATTAAAAAAACATTAAAGTTACATAGTGTTTATGAAAAATTTGAACTAAACACTGTTCTTTTTTTAAATTTATCTTTATCGACATGTTAAAAAAAACCTTCACGGCATTTTTTAAGGATATTCAACTTTTTAAATGTTTTTGTAAAACATGCGTAGAACGGTCGGTAATGTGTAATATTTCTGATTTTATTTTGATTAATGCTAAGCCCATGCAAATTAAAAAAAAAACCTAATTAATATTTTTCTCTTTAAAAGCACCATTTATCGTATTGCACAATAATATTATCATTATTTTGAATTTATAAATAATAACTCTCCGACGTCCCTCTCCCCGTTAATATATACGTAATAAATAAATAAAATAATTGAAATATGCAGAGGTGAGGTTAGTCTAGATAATAGAAACAAAGTTAATTGCAATCTAGTGGACTAATGAAAACAAAGGGCAGTAAACAGAAAGAAACCATTTTACAGGAGACCTTCATCGTAAATAGACATTTAACTGAACAAAATGCAGAAGCGAAAGCGAAGAAAACAGAAGTAGATCAAATATTAATTTATAGTTGTTCCCAGTGGGATGCCGTTATGATTTACAAAAATTAAGTCTCATTACCATGATTATACTAGACTATGCCATAATGGTATCACAACATCTTTGAAACAATTAGTAAAAGAACATTGATCAAACAAAGTCCCCGTGTAAAACAAAAATATAAACAATTTTCACTGAATATGGAAACGAATTGTGTATAGAAAAAATCTACTTACCTAACCCCAAAACCAAAGAGCGAGTTATATGCTTAACTAATAACAATAAGTTACAAATTATTGTGATGAATTACCGTGTTTGTGTTGAACTTTACAAAACTTAACGAAACAGTTAAATCATTGGGTTCGTATTGTATATTATACGGTATAGTTTACGGGGTTGTGGCCTAGTAAAGAAAATAAAAATTGCAAAATGCCACTGAACAGATATCGGCGACATCGACGTAGCCGGCGTGCATAGTTATTTCCATTACATAGCAGAATATATGTAAGAAAAAATACAATAGAATATACCACGCATATATTTCAGACTTTTGACCAATAAGAATTGCAAATATCGGAAATCACAACTAAAATAAGATGTTTTTCAAAAGTGCAAAATATATTTACGAAAATATCACGCGGCGATTTAATTCAATTACTAAGCTATCGGGAGCAAAAAAAGATAAGTTGTGATATTCGTTATGTTTCTTACCACATAAACACTAGAAAACTGATATTTTATTTCAATTTAAATTCATTGATTGAAGCATTGTATAAAAACGTTTCTCTAACGAAAACTTGCGGCCATTTGTATTATTGGTATTGCCATTGTAATAAAGGTACTCGGGAAGGAACGTAACTGTATATAAATCTAGCTATTGCTCTCGGAGACGGTGTCAGAAATCTGTTTGTAACATTGGGTTTGTGTTTGTAGAATCGCCATCACTGACGTCTTAATGAATAGACGTGCCATGGCCATAATAGACATATTTACCTCCCATTTCGATGACTGGAGGTAACCACGTGACAATATAAATTTGGGGTCAGACGCGTTCACGCATTTCTCGAATACATGACGCCATAATTCGTGTATTGACTGGCGGCGAGCGATCATTCGAAGATATTAACCCATTCATGATGAAGGTGCCATATGGATCTCGAAAAAGTATAGGCACTCAATTACTCAAATCATTTCGTTATGTTAAAACGGTTTATGATCCGTGAATATTTCAATTTATTTACTATTTATGCACACATTATTACAAAAAGAATTATTATTTTCTCACAGTCAACTGTAGGTTTTCTTTAGTTCCTTGTGGATCTTTCGGCAAATATCACTGTACAAAAAAGCAATTTTTCACAGATTTCATTGTTTTTTTTGTGTTTTTTTTTATTGTTTCACTTTTGAAAAAGTGATATTTCTGCTTGAAGACCAATCGGATACGAATTTGAATGATGATAAAGTAGTGGATGTGCATGTGAAGCCGCCAAATGAAAGTGATTGTCCGAACCAAATTAGGCTGATGAAGATAACGACGGAATAATTGCTAATATTTCTAGAGCGTAATTGTTTTCTATTTGCCAAATTGGTACGCCTCGTCGACGCAAAATGGGATAAGATACATCCGATTCTGATTCGGATCCAGAGAACTCTGATTTAGATCATTTTGGAGACGTACATTATTTGGAGTCATCTTTCACTGACCTCAACATAAATTGACACTGCTATATGACCGATGGAATTATTTGAAAATGCTTTATTAACGAGATGTATGAATTCATCCTTATTGAATCAACCAAATATCAGACCAAGCAAGATCTTAAAAATAGTCACAAAGTATCGCCTTTACGTTCAATTGTGGTATTTGTTGTATTGTGGTACTATTTAAATTTTCTATGGATACAATGGCACGTGTGCAATTCGTGACAATCGGATTCCCAGCTCGTCCCCTGTCCCCAAGAAGAAGGCAATAATGTTGAAGTACAGCAAAGGTGTCCTTCCTCGAGGACGTACTGAAAGTGCGTGGACATCATTTGGCAAGGCCTCCATCTACGTGATGATGGATTGAAAATGTCGTTTGTTCTGTAGCTTCTACCAAATAAATTTGAAAAATATTTTTTTTACTAGCTGTTTGCCGAAGGTTCCATATGGATATCATCCTTCTCGAAGCTCCTGGGGGATTAGGAGACTATTTTTTAAATTCTGAAAAAGTTCATTTTCCACTTCTAAAACCAACTAATTATGAAATTTTAGAACGAAATAAAAAAAATGGGTGGAGTAATAAAACGATAATTATGGTTTCCTGCGCATTCAAACACGATTGGCCATAAATTCCGCACAATTGTAAAAAGGACGAGTTGATCATCAATAGATTTTATTGTCGAAGAGAAAACACTAATTCTTTGTAATGCAATGCAAGTTGCCTAGAGATTTTCAGGATGCATTTATTCGCAAATCAAATGACAGTGTTTTTTACTCCTTATTTTGGTTTCTTCCCTTGTGTTTTAGGGCATCTCTATGTATTATTTGCTCTGTGGTCACACATTCAATTTTATATTATTTGGTATCATCTCTAATCACTTTGACACATAAAGTTTTCTGTTTCTTAAGAAATATAAATAGTTCACAAAGCCGTAAACTTTTTTGGCAATAGTTGCTTTCCATGATTTTATAGCCTTCAACAGATGATGACAACCAAGGATAAAAATGATTTGCAATTTTATTGGTAGTGCCATCGTGGATATTTTCTATATCGATAATGTGTATACGGATACCTCCGCCCCGGGAACCATTTATTAGATAACCAACACCTCTGTCATAGGTCACCCCAAATGGTTGGTACTTATTACTTATTACATTACGGTTGGTGACTTGGCAGAGGTACCGGGGTCATGGGATGAGGTTTGCCAAGGTCTTCACCAACTGCGTAGTGTGCCGAATCGGAAGAGGCCGGTATGGTGAGACTTTTGACTCCTCCATTCGGACTCTATCGCCCCATCGCCGTGAATTACAATGAGAGGGATGAATTCATATATCCGAAACTCCTGAATATACTAACCCCCAGATTCCTACCCAGCGCTCATATCTTTTTCCTTCACAGAACTTGCTTTCCTTAAAAAAAAACCTCCACCCGGCATCCCCGAAAATGTCCTGAGGGAGATTATTTTCCTCGGGCCTCCTATGTATTTAAAAAAAAATAGTAAGACCGTACATTTTACAAAAACATAATTTTGCAAAAAAACATGGTAAGTATGTTATTACGAAAATAAAATCAACCGGTATACGGTACACGGCGAGCGCGCGCAAAATTTTACCATCGACACACTACGGATAAAAAAAAACATTTTTAGGCGAATCATTTTACAATTTTTTTCTACGAAATAAAAAAGTTAGAGGGCGATTGACTTCATATAACAAATAATGTGATAATGAAAAAAAGTGTTCGTGAGTAAATGCATAAATTAATACGCGTGTCAACGAGTTATGGAATGACATTAAATCATGACATTGTGTACTGATGGCCCGATGGGCTAAGTAGTGAGTCCATTTTTTTTCTTAATTGGCTTAGAATATTTTTTTGTGTGAAATACAAGTGTTTCACAATTTTTTAAAAAATATTTTTTTTTGTTTATTTTTCCGTCTCACTTTTGCTTTTCATTATTTTCTTATACCATATCTATGGGTATATTTATGGTCTGTTTTCTCTAAAGTTTTCTTTTTCTGTAATCTGTAGATCGAATGGTATATCTATGGTCAGATCTGTCCATAGAAATAGTTTCAATTCCGTTGGTTCGTCAAACTGACTTTGTGGTGTGGGTGCGTTCTTGAACTTTGACCGGGAAAGCTTGATTACGTTGTTGACGTAAAAAGTGAAAGATTTTCTGAAGATAATTTTCGGTCCTTGTACTTGTCGTTTTTTTGCATTTATTTCATTACTATTGTCTTAAACCAAAGCCGAACTTAGTTAAATTGTATCAATTAAACATGAGTTTAAAATTGTACTACGACTTCTTATCGCAGCCTTCAAGGGCCCTGTATATATTATTTAAGAAGGCGAATATACCATTTGAACCTAAACCCATATCCTTGCGCAATGGTGAGTTATTTTATAAATCAAAATATTACCTTTATGAATGGAGATGTCAACAAGTGTCAATGACTTTTTTATGTATTTTTTATTATCTTTCAGGGGAGCATTTTTCAGAGGAGTATACTAAAATTCACCCGTTCAACAAAGTTCCCGCGATTGAACATAATGGCTTTGCCCTGACTGAAAGGTTACTTTTTATTTATTTAACACAACTTCTTACGCTATGCCTCCAGTGTACTGTACATAAATCAACATTTCTTTACTGACACGACTCCTACTGTACTCTATTTATCTGGAAATAATATTTATTTAATATTCTTTTGCCGGAATAAGCTCAATTTTTCCTTCTACTGAAATTGATCATACATTTTGAAATATTGATATTCTTTCTCTAATTGATAATTAATTTCGTTGGCCTATATAGGGCCTAGGGGTCGAAAGGTGTTATGCAAACTGGCAACATCGGTCTTCTTTCCTAAAATATATTCAAACCAATTGCTTTTCTGCCTGATGATTAATAATCTATGTATTTATTTCAGTGTTGCCATTGCGCAATATCTCAGGCGTGAGAAGATCATCCCTGAAAATTTTTACCCTTCGGACTCCAAGCTCCAAGCTCGGGTAGATGAGTTCTTGATGTGGCACCAGTTCAACGTCAGGGCTCCTTGTGCCCTATACTTTCTGTTGGTGGTATGTTACAAATAAACTATATGGCTAACTAACCATCCTTGTGATAGTCAGGGAAAATGGAACGCCACATATCCCTGTCCCAGCTTATATTCTTCCCTTAATTTATTTTATCATACATTATCATTGTATTTACAATGCTTGAAGTGTTTGTTTCCCTTGATCATGCCATGTCCCCAGTCTTATATGCTGCTGACGCTCCATTCTTTATACGTTCGCTATTCGTGTCCAAAATATTCAACACTTAATATTGGATTAGAGGCCAAATACCCACCCAAACTTAATGATATTTTTTTTTAATCAAAAGGCATATCTCTTTTTTTTTGTTAATTCTGAAAATGTAATCCATAAAAGATGACAATTTATTCATATTTTTAGGATGCAACTTTGGCAAATATTTGTGACTAAATGGATGCTATTTTTGAAAAAATGTCCCTCATTCTGCCTCAGGAATATGACAAAGTATAAAATAAAATTTTAATGATTACTGAAAATAGTTTCAATTGCGTCAAAATCCGAATTTAGTAACTGACAAATTCTAGGTATATTTCACGAGAATTTTTAGCTGAGTCGCTTCCGCACAAATCGCACAAACCGAATATGGGTAGGAAGTAGGTCGTGGGGTAAGGCGCCGGTCAAACAAATACATACACACATCTACAGCAACTGTGTATCAGTCGGATATGTGATATGCCGGTGCAACAGTAGGTATTCATTAATTTATTATTATTAATGTGTCAATACTTTACTAAACCTTTACCAAAAATTAATAACATAAACCCTTAAATATTTTATCAGAGATACATTTTGCTGAATGTGGTTACAGTTTTCTTTGAAAATTTCGCAAAATGTATACTTTGGTCCACATTTTATTAAAATATGTAAAAATATATATACATATTTATTATGTTGTACTTTGTTACAACAAAAAATAATATTAAAAAAAAAACATTTTACAAAAGAAAAAATACAAGGGAAAAAGTTCTGATAAACTACTGTTGCATAAAATAATATTTATTTATTATCTAATACAAATAACTTCTTTAAGCTAGCCAAGTTTTCAATAAATTTATTAATTGTTTAGTTATAATACAGTTTTTTTTTATATAACATATTTAACATATTTAAACAGCTAGGAATCATGTGATCCAAAGTTCTTTGTTTTTTGTTTGTATGCTTAAGAACCATTAACCCTTCATTAAAATTGAGACTAGTATTGCAAGTATGCTCTAGTCTATTTGTATTATATATAGGGTTATTAATGTGCTGAAATATAATTTTGTACCACAGAATTGATCTTACTGAAATAATTTTGAGACTGATAAAAGTATGGAATATTATACCTTTGTTTGTATAAACTTTTCTGAGCTAATAATTTAAGGCGATCCACCGGCTAAAATTTTAACGAAATCACGCGCTCCCTATGCAGGTGGCGACAATATTGAAAATCCCGCTGTACATCGGCTCATGTTTCGATTTATGCAAAAAAAAAACATCACCAAAATGCGTGTTTTATTCTATTCTGTAAAGCTCAGACATAATTATTAAAATGTTTTACGGTCATATTCTAAAAAACTTAATTTACCACAGTGAACAATACAAAAATATGGGAAAAGGAGTTCATAAGTAGGAGATTTTGCGCTTTAAACATTTTTTTAATGTCTGATACTTTTCTAAGCTTGTAAAAAGACATACCAAAAAATGCTCTGTTAAATGAAAGGCCAAGGTGTGATCTACTTGCAGTATTTAAGTATTGTAAATCATCTATGATATTTCTAGGCCAACAAATTTTCAAACCGAAAACACACGATTTTGCATTACTTCCCATGCATCGCCTTAACCAATGAATTTTGCACCGATTGAACAAGATTGATGTTTGTTTTAAAGGAAAGTCCCCAGGCTGTAATTCCATAACTTATAACAGATTCCGTTAATGACAAATAAATTATTTGAAGTGTACAGATTGAAACCAGGAATTTTAATTTAAATAATCTATTAATAATTGATCTTAGTCATACACAAACCTTATTTATTTGTAAATCCCACTTGAAAAAACAATCAATAATGACACCTAAATAAACATATGCTTTCACAAGTTCAACATTTTGACATGTGCACAATGCAGGAATGCCATCGTGTAAACAATCTATGTGTTTTTATTTCAGGTGTAATATATACCTTTGCATTGGGGATCTTATGTGCATCAATTAAGTTTTTTGTCTGCATTTATAATTAATCCAGAGTCATGAGACCATTTTAAAAGTTCAATGTAATCTTTTTGTAAAAGGTCCATTACATGTTTGCAAATCACTGCTAGAAATTACCAAAGCAGTATCATCTGCATATGCAAAAAGCTTTACGTGTCTAAAAATGTATTTACTAAATGATACAGAATTGAACCTAACATGGAACCTTGAGGAATGCCTGCCGTAAACTTTTTTTTTTTACTTAAAGTGTTTAATAGTTTCAATTTCATGCATCGGTTGTTTAAGTAATTTTCAAAGAGTTTTTAGAAGATTTTCTCTGATAGCTATGATTTTTAGTATTTTAAATAATTTACAATGGTCAACAGTAATAAAAGCCTTTGATAAATCTATAAATAAGACTAATGTATTAGTGATTAGAAGTTGTTTATGTGAATACTTTTGCAGTATCTTTATAGCCAAATAAAGATAAGCCATTCATCTTGCCCATGTGTGCTGTGTACTGGCAAAGTTTTGGTATCTTATACTATAAATGTGTAATTATCTTAATACCTTTATATAACAATTTTGTAATTATCTTTTGTTTATATCTTACATAATAATTTTGTAATTATCTTGGAGAATCTTCTTAACTCATTACCCCCAAACCACGCCAGCCTGGCGGTGTGTCTGAAGTACGTAAACCCAAACCCAGCCATCGTGGCGGTCTAGAAGTGGGTCGGCCTAAATAAACACACTATTGACATTGGTGAATCAAATTTGAAAAGCTAATCGGTATTTAGATAATGAAGCTTTCATATCGTAGTGTTGGAAATAATATGTTAAAGTTTTCCCTGATTTTTAGGTTAAAAGGTTTTTAATCGGCCGGCGGCCAATTTCTTCAAAATGTCTCTGGGAATGCAAAAAATGCAAATTCAAACTTAATCTCCCTGACTGCTTTGACGACCATTATGCAATATTTTTTGTTGTTGTTCAAAATAGGTATCTATATACAAGGTGTCCGGAGGTAAAGCGCAGTAACTTCGGGAGATGATTTTACGTGATAGTACAAGTAAAAAATGCTTTTTTCGAAATTCCAACGCTTAAAGGTAGTTTTCAAGTAAAAAGGTTGAATTGATTGTATGGAAAACAAAATCTATGGAAAAATATTTTTGTATGGGGGAAAAAAAACTATGGCTAACTAACTAACTAACCATCACGCCGTTTCTCCGCCGGGGTAGGCAGAGAGGACGGACCGCCAAACAACTCGATCTTGGCATACTTTTCTTGCTTCATTCACATTCATACAACACCTCATACATTCTCTTCTGTTATTCCGACTTCTGACATGGCCCGACTCGAGTATTTGATTCACTTGATCGTGCCAGATCTTCCTCGGGCGTCCCCGGCTTCTTCTTCCATTCACATTCGTGTCATATATTCTCCTTACACTCCTCTCTTCGTTCATTCGCTCTACATGCCCAAACCATTTCTTTGAAAAAAGTTATGTATCTTTTTTACTTCTACCATCATGAAGAATCGCCTTACGAAGTTACTACACTTTACGCCCGGACACCCTGTATACGTACATATATGTAAAAAAAACTTTTGCTTATAAGAACCACCAACATAATTTTTTGTTCCATACATTTTATTAGATTTTCTGTGAAATATATTCTTAATAATTATAGGAATCGAAAATTCATGAAATAAATATTAGGTAACGTACATATGATTTTACTCCTTTTTTCCCCACAAATGAAAAAATATTAAAGAGGTAAGCTACCTTTCTAAGCCATCGAACCGAGCGTGAGTGCCGAGCGGCGAGGCTTATAACTGTTAGTACAAACCTAATAGGATCTATAATTATTAAGAATATATTTCACAGAATATCTATTCAAATGTACGGAAAAACTCAATTCCGCCAACTTGGGCCACTGGAGGCGCTAGTGTAGCATGTTGCCATCTCAATGTATGGGAAACGTCAGGAGTTGGAGGAATTGTTATATTTCTACAGTATTTGCTTAATTGTTTTCAGAAACAATATTTGGTTACGTACCCATTCAAAATTTTTAGTCACACCTCGGACAAAGAATGCGCCGTACCCATTCAAAATTTTTAGTCACACCTCGGACAAAGAAAGCGCCACAGACCAAAATTTTGCTACAAATATTGTAGATTATTACAGAAATCTTGCAAACCTTTTGAAGTTGTACTTAGAAAAAGCCCATGGGCGGTACGAATCGAGCCGCCGGTTGTGCATAACTGTATAAGATTTTTTTTTTTTTTTTTACTGTTTTGCCACACAGGAGGCCCCGAGGAAAATAATTTCCCTCACGGCCTATGTTTTCTTTGGAGATGCTGTGTGGAGGGTCTTTTAGGGGATAGGAAGGAGTGAACCTGAGTCTTGAAGAGACCAATCTGGTAGGAGGAAGGAAACACAGAGGCCGGGAAATCATTCCATAGCCGAGCTGTTAACACAAGAATGAGCCATAGAAGCGACCCGTTCTCATGTGACAAATGTTAACCGTGTACAAATGTTGGGCGTGCGTTTGGTGTGTTTTCCTATCGTGTACCTGTGCCAAACAGATCAATGACGCTAGTTCCTCAGAGCATTTTCCATTGAAATATTGATAGAATCGTCAGATGGGAATGCTGTCCTATTCCCACCTGACGTCTGTGCTACAAAGATTGCAATCCGTTTGTTAAGATAGGCGAATCTATCAAATGAACCGCCCGTTTCTGCACAGTGTTGAGGGTTTTTCAGATATTTTGGGGCTCCCGACCAGAGGTGGCTCTAAAATTTCACAGTAGGGCGCACTTGCGATTTGTACAGGGTTAGGAGTTGTGTACTATCTGCAGTATCTGCGGGCTCTGTACAGTACGCCCAGCTTCTGAGAGGCTAACTTTACTCTGGTTTCGATGGAGCCCCATATCTGAGCTGGTCACACACCAAGCATAATTATGGAGGGCTTGTTGGGAAGATTGCTTCCATTGAAGGAGACTAGATGTGTGTTATTGCACGGTGTGTGTCATTATTTATAATATTTTACTTGTAGTCACTTCTACACATAGAACCCATGTGGACTTTATTTATGTCGTCTAATACCCATGTTTATTTAATTATTATTGTTTTTCCAGGCCATAGAGCCCATGTTGACCGGAAAGCAGCCCAGCGAAAAGAGGGTGGAGAGCCAAACCAAGAAGATGGTGGAAGCCCTGGACGTCCTGGAAAACAAGGTGCTGAACAAGGGGACCAAGTTCATCCTCGGAGATAAGATCACGGTGGCTGACCTCTTTGGGGCTTGTGAAGTTGAACAACCGAGTAAGTTTAGAAGGAAATTATTACATATGCATATCGGTGACCTTGTGACTCGTCAACACCATTTTTTTAACAATATCCTGCATAAGGTTCCATGATAAATCAACACACGTATGAATCGGCACACTTTTTAAAAGTTTTATAAAGTCATTAAAAGTACAAAAAAAAGAAACTATCGTGTAAACCTAATTTAAACTATTTTTTTTTTTTTTTAGTATATAAAGCATTTAAAAAAAATGTTTATGTATGAATTAGGTTTTTGGGCAAATTTTTTTAATGACCGTATCACTTTTAAAAAAGTGTTCTGATTTATGTGCATTGAATTATCCTGTCACCCCTTTATAATATTATGTGTTTAGCAGTGTTGATTACTATCTGTTGTTTTTTTCACTCACTTAAGTACACCTACCTACCTGCAGCCTGATATTTTAAAGTAGACATTAGCTATATGTAAAATACTCAATAGTATATAAGTTATAATTAGTTATTTTGTAATCTTAAATGTACAAATAACTAAAATAAAATAAATAAAACAAAAATTGAGCGGCCTGTGATCGTTTAAATGGTTTTAAATGACAACACCAAGATGCTTCACAAGAAAAAGTAAGTATTTTTAAAAAAGCACAATCGTCCAAGTGCATTTTTTTTTACTTTAACCAAACGATTTTCAGAAATTAGTAGTACACGATTCTATATTATATTTTTAGACAATTTTATAAAACGATATATAATTCACAGATAAAAATTATACATTTAAAAATGCAGGCACTGGGGCTCCATTGAAGCCGGAGTCAAGGTAGCCTCTCAGAAGCTGGGCGTACTGTATAGGGCCTGCTGCTACTATACTTTAATGGTATACAACTGCTGACCCTGTATAAATCGTAGGTGCACCCCACTGTAGAATTTGGTAACCACCTCTGGTCTGGAACCACAAAATACTTGAAAAAAAAAATCTTGATCATCTGCAGAAACGGGCTTTCCGTTTGATAGATTCCCCTATCGTAACAAACGGATTGCAATCATTAATCAAAACGGCATCAATTGGGAATGCTGTCCTTGTTCTACTGATATTTCAATGGAAGATGCTCTCAGGAAGTAGCGTCTTTGATCCCTTCGGCTCCGGTGCATAGTCGGGAAACACGCCAATCGCGCGCTCAATATTTGTACACGGTTGACATTTGTTACTTCAGAACGGGTCGTTACTACGACTCGTTCTTTTGTTCAATAGTCCGGCTGTGGAACAATTTGCCGGCCTTTGTGTTTCCTTCCTCCTACAACATGTTCACTTCTTTCCCATCTCAGAAAGACCCTCCACACAGCATCCTCAAAGATGAACTAGGCCCTGAGGGAAATTATTTTCCCCAGGGCCTCCTGTGTGTAGTTAATGTAAAAAACAAATAAATGTGTATTATATACCTTATATTCAGTGGATTCTCTTCTAAGAATAGATTTTTTACAAGTACAAGACAATATTGTGTATTATATATCAACGGTCCCAATGAACAATGTCGGATGTGCAAACGGAAACTTCTTTTTAGAGCTGTTTAAAGTTTCGTTTCTAAATGGTTAGAGTTTCAAATATATATTTTTATTGTTTTTGAAATAAAGGAATATGGTATTGTTTTTGATATTTTGCATAAAACCCTTATTAATTTATTCATTGAAGAAGATAATATTTACACATCCCAAATGAAATACTAATCTGAAAAAAACAACAGAAAAATAAAAAGGTATCAGTCGCATCTGGGGCTCGAACTCAGGACCTCTGTCTATCCGGGACAACCGCTTTGCCGACTAAGCTAATGAGACCAGTTCAATTTATGCCATCTACACCGATATCATACTTCAAGTTCAAGACTTGTTAATATTATCCTCCATTTTAATTCCCATATTATTGGCTGCTATCCTTATGATGATTGAAAAGTTCTTCCCGAACACAATTGCAATCGGAATGGAGTCTCGGATATACCTTGACTTATTTTACAAGTACTTATTTTAATACAGCTCTAATGCAAAGTTATGAATTTGTACATCCGACATTGTTCGTTGGAACCGTTGATATGTACCTTATATTTAATGGATTTTTCCCACGCAGTTTTATATAGCTGATATTTTTATCATGCTTTAGGAATAGATTTTCATACATAGAAGTTAGTATTATATATTATTTTGCTGATTATTGTTTTATTTTGCTCTAGGAATGGCCGGCTACGACCCTAAGGATGGCAGACCGAACCTTGCAGCCTGGATGGAGAATGTCAGAACCGAGATGAATCCCTACTATGACGAGGCCCATCATACCCTGAACAAAATATCCAAGAAAAATGAAGGTGGCGCTAAATCTAAGCTTTAAATATGAGAGTTATAATTATATGTACTGCTCATATTTATTGAACTAGTGAAACTCTCCCATAAGTTTCTTCAAAGGGACAGGAACAAATTTAATATGCTTATGTAGGAATATGTATATGAGTTCCAGAGAATACACTTTTATCATCTCAGTTTTCAAAGGACCGTTAAAACAAATCTTCTTAAGGTCTATTTACATATACCATGACCGCGCAGTGCAGAACAGTACAGTACAGTCACGAAACAGACGCAAGTATTCACATTACACCATGCAACACATCACAGATGCGAATATGGCTGTCAACTGAGCGTCCGTCAACATGTTTGGGGATTTTATAATCCGATTCCCATATTTATTGTTATTTTATAACCTGAATTCCCTGACAATTCAATCAATTTATAGTTATACATCTTCTCGGTTTTCGCAATATTTGCATCTAATAATGTCAACTAACGAAAATGGCGGTGCTAACGGTATGTGTTCATACTAAGTACGCAGGCGCAGATGCAGTCACCAGTATGTCAAAATATTCTAGCCGACAATCTCGGCCGGTGCTGGCCCGTACATGTGCGGATACGTTACGCTTACGTACTACGTAAGTATGTAAATGTGTTCATAGATGATGTAGGCAACTAATGTTGTTGTGTCTGTACTATACTGCTCTACACTGCGCGGTGTTGGTAGATGTGAATAGACCTTCAAGCATGAAAACTTTTTATGTGGGAACCTTATAAGCGAGTGTCACTGTATATTAAATGTAGTTAGTAAAAAAGTTGTATTTGTTTGACTATCCGAAAACATTATGTATTTTAGAGGATTTATTTTGACCTTTTTATAATACCTTTATAATTGGATAGGTTATGTATAATGTATATATTAACTATTTATCAAAGTGCATAATTAATGCGTAAAATCATATAATAATAATAAATGGATTATTTCTATAGCGACGTTTTCGTGAGAAAATCACCTCAAGGACGCTAAAGGTGACCTAATATATTATCAGAAAGATCCAGTCGGATTCACTCTGGTGAGAGACCTGTGCCCCGATTCCGGTTCTTTTTAAGGATAATGGATTTTTCTTATCCTTTAAAAGACTTTTTGCTTGACTGCGGTTCTCTCGGATGACAGCTCTCATTCAGCGAATGACATTCTTTAAAAGTATTGATATTTGCGTGGTTTTAACAAAAGAAAAATCCAACATTATCGTAAGTATTGACTTTAAACATTATTAGTGAGGCATTTACCGTGTAATAATGCTGTTAAATTAAATGAATTAATGACGTTGCGATGTTTGTAAAGTGCCTAAGCCAAAAGCTCGAAATTTCAGATGGAAGAATTTTAAATTCTAAAAACTAATAATTTTTTTCTTTTTAAAAAGGAAGACAAATATTCCCTGGTTACGAATAACTTGATACTATTCGAATATCTCCTACTACCATCACGGTAAGCGGAAGATGTTGCTTGTGTCGTAATGGAGGACTTGGCCAGCCGAGGAATTGAACTCACGACGCCTGAGTGATACCCAAACGCGATGCCAACTCAGCCACTGACCGGTGCTACATGTGCAAAATAAGTAATAATAAACTACACATGTTAAGTTTGTGTGATGCACCTATAATTTGTAATAATTCTCTGATAATTAATCAGAATCGCACATAAGCAAAATATCTTTATGCCCAAGGATGCGGAAAATGCCGTATCCTTCAAAAGAACCGGAATCAGGCCCTGGAAAATATTCAGAATTGTAATAGTGCCTGAAATATCTACCAATTTTTAGTGACCGAAACCTAAACCATGCACTTCCTTACCTTCCTCTTCTCCCTACCCTTCCCAATTCCAGCCTCACATAATGTTAGTTCCATATCTCCACTGGCTCCGGGCAGTTCGGTGTCTTTTATAGTATCACATTAAAAAAACTTACACATATTTATTTCACCCGAGTAAATCGTTTTGTGCTGCGTAGATAGTTGTGCAACAAATGTTGTCATTTTTATTCTATGTTGTTGGAAAATGAGTTTAACCCTTGCTTCCCGGTGCTGTCAACTTATTTGACATGTTTTTAATTATGTCAATATCTCTGTACTAAACACAGTGTTCATATTTTGGGTGTTCCTCAGGAATGTATTTATGTATAGGAAAAAATAATTAAAATGTACATCTATCGAACGCAGAAAAAAAAAATGAGGGCTAATGCGTCTGCCCACCAACTGAATGGCGGGCCGGGTCGGGAGAGGCCGGTTGAGAGACATCCTCTGACCTCTCCAGCCTTTTCCTTCCCAGAACTTCCTCTCTTTCCTTACCTTAAAAAGACTCCACACAGCGTCCTCTAAGATGACATAGGCCATTTGGAAGATTATTTTCCTCAGAGCCTGGAGTTAATGTAAAAAAAATAATTCATACTTTGTCTTCGGGAGATGAGTACAAGTCTTCCGTGCAATAAAAACCAACAGACCCTGTCATACTAAGCTTGCAAGATGCTACTAATAATAAGACGTACATATATTCATAATTAGATGTAGTTTTGTTACCTTGGTTCTGTTTGCAATGCAATATGTATTATTTTTTGTTCGCTAATGAATTTTCTTTCATTTCATATGTATCATCTTAAAAAAATCGTTTTTAAATGTGTGCCCATCTTAATCTGTCAAATCATTGTTATTGCTAATAAAATTTGTATTTTGTAATGTTTTAGTTTCATTTTGAATATGTATGCTAGAAACAAAGAGAGATATGGCATAGACGCGTGCCGACTGCACAGACTATCAAAGCATCTATGCAATGAAATATATGTGTTTCCAAAAGCGGGGTGCCGCCATGCCTAAATGCGATTTTCAGCAATGTAGGTGAATGATATTAGCAACACTTGTGCCCAGTTTCATACTAATTATGGTTCATGGCCCGTCTCCCTTGTTTCTATTATCTATGCAGGGAATAAAGAAAAACAACTTTTTGGTTTTTAAATATGCAATATTTTTATTTTTTAATACATCAACAACATCAAACACACAATACACATCAAACACACAATACACATCAAACACATATACATAGTTTAATATTATTTATTAATAACACAGTGGATAGAAGATGTTCAATTAACTAATCAATGAAAATTATACGATTTTGTAAAACCATGCAATTTGCTAAAAAGTTGTTGTCAGGTTTTTTTTTCGATAGTAAACAAATTTGTGCATTTTCAAAAATATTTGTAAATTTTAATAAAGTAATTTTTAAGAATTTTTATTTTGCAGGGTGTATCAGAATGTACCCGAAAAACCTAAGCTTATTTGGAGTAAAAAATGTAGAAAGGCATTTTGGTCTACGGTGAATTTTTTTATTACAGCAGGACCTCTATAATCCGAACCCCCGCTAATCCGAAAACCTCTGTAATCCGAACGCCCACTCATCCCTCCCGCACTTCTTAAAAACGGAAATCCGTGCTACCACCAACATTGAGCCAGTTGCTTACCGAATGTCAAGTACATATCACTGACGATGAAATAATAAGACAAGTAACACAAGAATGTGACGGCGAAAGTGATGAAATGTTTGACACTGCAGCAGTAGCAAGTATTCCCCATTCAAGTGCGGTGTCTGCCTTAAATACATGCAAAGCTTTTTACTTGTCAATAAATAAATCTCGACAAAATAAAATATTTGATTTCTTTAAAAAAGTTGAATAAATACATTTAAAATTTCACAATACATGTTTGTTTTATTTGATAAAAATACCCTACAGATTCTCTGTACTGTAATCCGAAAGCTCCACTAGTCCGAACAGAGGGTAAATTTTCAGCGTTCGGATTATAGAGGTCCTCCGTATGTTTAAATTTAAAAAAAAAAAATAATAATAATAATTACGTGTTGTCACTGGTCACTCGGGACAAGTAACCGCCCAACCCCACTATGACCCTAATTGTCCAATACCTACTGGTTTTAATTATTATTTTAGGTGGAAAAAGAAAAAAAAATCACTGGAAACAAAATGCCATCTATATTTTTTATTCCAAACTAACTCGGGAATCGCTGGTTAAACATTGTCGGGTACGTCCTGATGCACCAAAACCAACCCTGTTTAGTGACCGCTTGGTTTCGGGAATTCTTTATTCTGTTCTGATTGCTTGGACATTTCATGGTTTAATACCCATTTTTTTAATATCAGAGTTATGAAAATACAGAATTTTACAAAAGCTCCCATGCAGCGTTATTCAAAAATGAACTTATTTTTTTTACAATTTTCCAAATAGTACTATTATTTTTAAATTTTGACAAATTCATATAAAAATATGATCATAAGCTTTGTACCGTTTGGGTTTGTGAAAATTTTGAATAAAGTACATAGTATATTTTCTCATAGAATCAAAAAATATCTTATTTTGTAGTACATACTCGTACATAATTTGTTTTTTAATTCCTATTAAATGGGTCATAATTTTATTTTAAAACATGGAACTACACAAGAATAATTTCCTCATTCTTAAAATACTCTAGCACATATTAAATATTTACATAAACTTTTTGGCAAATTACATTACGATGTGGTGAAGGGATTTAATGTTAGTATGTGCATATGGATAAGAAAAGTGGATCCTTACTGCCAAAGAGGTAAAAATAATGTCAAGTATTGCAACGTGCAATGGAAAGATGCATGCTAGGCATCATCTAAAGCAGTGATCGACAACCGGCGGCTCGTGGGTCGCATTCGTATCGCGAGCTCATTTCGTGTGGCCCACGGGCCCTTCCGTTCGACTGACTTGACTAAATAAAATTTCAAAGTTTGCGTTAATTCTGGTGAAAAAAAAGAAAAACCAAACTTTTCAACAACAGTGGAGGGACGCAAATTGTTGAGTATTTAAAAAAAAAGGTTTGATACCTGAACATTTGATGCATTTTAAAGATATCCGTTGTTTTACAAAACTCCAAAATATTTCGCAAAGAATTTATTTTTTCTTTCCGAAAGAAATAAATGAACAGCATTTATTGGTTTGAAATTTTTTTTTTTTAATTTTTGTCTACATCATTTCTTTGTGCGCGCCGTGAACGATTTTGATTGGATTCGATTTTATCGGGGTAGGTACGCGGCTAAACAGACGTGAGTTTTGATATTTATTAGTAATCGTTTAGATTTCCGGGCGCTATGATCAAAATATTAACGGTCTCCGTTCCGTTTTACAAAATACGAAAGGATTCTTCACCACAAACGTTTTTTTAAATACCTTCTTTAATAATTCAGAATAATAAAAATTGACATTATTCATCTTGGAGAAAAATTGTTGCCTGCGGTACTTTGTTCGTCCGTTCTATGTTGGGATTCTTGTATGGTATGTATTCGCATTTTAAAAAAAACCACACTAGTGACGCCATCGACTGCAAATTTAAACGTGTCAATCTGTAGGCACCCTACCCCAGCAGCCCGCGAACAAATTGAAAGTGGATAAATTTTGCCCTCCGGCTAAAAAGGTTGCGAATCACTGATTTAAAGAGATCCTAAATACTGGATTGACAAGATAATTAAGTCAGGTGGAAATCGTAGAACCGATAAGATTGGAAATAGTTTGGGGAGGCCTTCATTCAGCAGTGGATGGATTTTATCCAATGATGATGACGAGGTGATTAATAAAAATTTCTTAAAATTGATATTCCTTACTTAACACAACACATTCTACATACATACATAATATCTATTAAATAGTTATATATACATTATATCACCCACCTTAGCAAATACGTGTACATCACTGAAGAGACAAACCGGTAGAAGTATATTGCGATCTAGTCTGTGTGCCTGAAGTGAGCTCAATTTTTCCTTACCTCCGTCGAAACTGATTAAACATTTTTGAAAATCGAATTTCGTTCTTGAGCAGTTAATTAATTTTATTTAGTCTGTCAGGACCCTAGAAGGTCTTCTGTAAATTGGCGACATCAGTTTTATTTAAAATCATTATAGATGTCACTTCTTGGAATTGTCTGTTCAGTGGTTTACATGTCATTATTATACGTTGGTGAATGCGTTAATAATACATTTTGATACATCTTTTGCAAAATTGTTTCTCAACAAATTGGGAAACATATACATAATACATTCAATAATATTTTTTGGCATTACAATTTTTTATGGTTTATACACACTTTTTCAGGTTTATCAAAAAAAAATGTAAACAGTACAGATTTTAAAAATGTAAACAGTACATTTAACTATTTCGTACTGTATGTATATTTAAAAATACATAGATTTCAGAATTTTTTCTTTCCCATCTAGAGTGAATAAAAATTAACGGTTTTCATTTTCCAATTGCTGGCATTACTGGCTTTAAGCACTGTATTTTAAATTGGATTTTAGCCATTCGTTCAGACAGTAGCCATTTCTATATTTTGAAAGGTGATTTTTGTGTTTAATTTTAAATCAATAAAACGTTATGTTTTTTGTATACAATGTTTGATTTGTCATTTTAAGTGAAACATACCCTAAGAGACCTGATGTTCTTTCAAATGAAAGTAGTGAACAAAAAAAATTTGGATTGATTCGCAAACAGAAATAAATCTACGATCCTTGCCAGTACACGAATGAGGCTTAAGCGCAGTTCTTTAGTTCAGATTACGTACACTTATTTAAAAAAATAATAATTATATGACTAATCATTACGCCGTTTCTCCGCAGGGGTAGATAGACGGGATAAACACCATATAACTCTGTTTTAACTCACATTCCTTGCTACATTCACATTCATACATACTCTTCTGTTATTGTGACTCCCGATTTATTATGGCCCGAGTCAAGTATTTAAAAAAAAATATTTTTTTAAATTTTTTACTTTTTATAAGTTACATTACAAGTATTTTACGTAATATAATTAATTAAAGGGTATTCTAGGTCGTGTATACATTATCAGAAAATAGGAGTTTTTGTGTCTGATAAAAGGGAGCAACGATTCTTAATTTGGTAGGTCCATAATATTTAATTTGCTTCTATTTATAAACTGTTTCGTATGAAATATTTACATATGTAAGTTTTTTTTAAGAAGAATTTAATTTAATTTATTTGTTCCGATTGGTCATCAATACAGTGCATTTCAATTGGTAGGTTATTGTAATTTTTTATGACTTGATAAATATAATGGTTTTTGCATTCGAGTTGATTTAAAATTAGGTGTTATAAAGTGATTTCCATATCTCATAAGTTTGTAAAAATCCTGATTTTCCATAAGGTTTTTCTCTTTACACATTTTTATAATAGAAACTTGTCTTAATATATCTTCAACATTTGGTACTGGAATAGTGTGAAAAGTGATTTTGTTAAGAAGGTGGAGTTTTTTTTTTTCAAAGTATTAATTTTATGATGATTCTTTGTGAAACTTTATTGAATTTATATTATTTTTATAAGATCCTCCCCAACCAATAATGCAGTAGATAAGCAAAGAGTGAACAAGGGTGTAGTACACATTTTTGATTATTTTCATATTTAAAATATTTCTTATCCTAACGAAATATATATGAGTATATATATATACATTTCCTTATTCTCTTTACGAACTCTGTGACGTGTCAATTCCATTTTAAGTTCTGATTCCCTTGATCGTACCTTGTCTTCCTCGGGAATCCCTGACTTATTCTACCATTCATTTCCACATCATATATTCTCCTTTACACTCATTTCTTCGTTTGGTTGTTTTTAATATAATTCTAAAACTAATATGCATATATTATTTGATTTATCTTTTAAAGAAAATGTTGACTTTATTACAATCTAATGTATCGCTTTCCTTTCAATTCTGCTTATAAATATAGTACTAGACTAAATGCTGGGTTTGCTAGGAATGGATATAATTGAACATAGTATTTCGTTACTTCTAAGCCATAACTTTTTTTTTGTATTTACAATAAATTGACTCGGGACTCAGGGTTCAGGTTGTTTTTTAAAATTTACCTATAAATTGAATGTGGATAGTCATATTCATTTCACCTTGAATATGACTATCCACATTCACATCTCTAATAAATAATACATACATAATACGTACACCTTATAATAAAAATAAAACTAACGTTGATTTTGCCTAAATCTAATTAATCTAGTCATATTTCATGAAATTATACCTCAACAAACTAGGAAAACATGGTCCAGGTTAATTATTGAAAATTGAGATTTAAAAATAATAATCTTTCCAACCAGCCCTCCATTGATATGCTTGGTGTAATGCGGTGTAAGTGTCCAGCTCAGGTATGGGGGCTCCATCGAAGCCGGAGTAAAGTTAGCCTCTCAGAAGTTGGGCGTATTGTACAGAGCGTGCAGATACTTCAATAGTACACAACTCTGTCGTGGCAAGTAAAAACACAGTAATTACCATGGAAGTCATTCTCCAGATTGGAGTCGAGTTTTAATTAACCCCTTAGCCTAATGTACTGATTTTTTGCCAAAACATTCGTAGACACTTATTCTATATTATCATTGCCATAAAGTTTGTAAAAAATAACAATATCTGTTAAAAATTGCGTTTTTCTGTCCTTACTGTCTTTTTACTTACCAATTGTTAATGTTTATCATTTAATTGTGGTAAATAAAAACTCAGTATCTACATACATATATCTAATATTTTACTACGTTTATAAGTTTAACAAAATATTTGACAGATCTCCATAAAAAAACGTTAATTTAAAGAAAATTGTTTTCTTATTTTTTAATTATTAATTTTAATTAATAAAAATACATTTTAATTCAAAGCTATTGCTAATACATATGTATATTCTAGTAATCGTAATAACTATATATGTTTTAGTAATAATAAAATCTATATACAATTTATAATTACTATATATACTTGATAAACTTAAAATCAATGTAACTATACACGTATTACTAATAATAAATATACATGTATTATTAATAATAAATATACATGTATTATAAATAATAACTACGCATGTATTATTAATAATAACTGTACATGTATTATTAATAATAACTATATATAATTAATAATAACTATACATAATTAATAATAACTATTTGTAATTATTAATAACTACATATATTTAATTATTGCTATATATAAATAATAATAACTGTACATAATTAATAACATCTATGTACAATAATAATACCCATATATAATTAATAATTACTGTACATAATTAATAATAACTATATACACTTAATAACAACTATATATACTTTAATAATAATTACATATAATTAATTAAAAATGTGCATAATTTAATAATAAATTTCAACTATATATAATTAATAGTAAGTATATATAATTTCATAATAAATAATAACTACCTGGCAGAATTTTTTTACTGTTAAACCGATCATAAAATAAATAATTATAGTTATTGTTAAAATTTAAAAACATTAAATTTAAGTACTCCAGTTCTTCACTATTGTGACAGCTGTTTTGGCGTTTAAGGCAGTTTAAAAATCTCTTTGAACGCCGCAACAGCTGTCACAACAATAAAAAACTAAAACACTTTCAGAACTGAATAATAAAGTTATTAAATTTGATTTATTCAAAAAAGGTATTTACCTCTTCACATCTTTATTTTATATAACATAAAATAGAATTAGAAATAGAACAATAGAAACACGAGAAATTCAACTAACAAATTACACTCAAACAAAAATCTAGATTAATAGTCTAGGTCATAGAGTGAAAGACAGTGCCGCGGGAGAATGTCTTTCAAGATGGTAGATAAAAACACAGCATCTTCACAAATGTAAGTATAAATGCAGTAACTTCAACGTAGAAACCGTGTTATTACTTACAGACAAGGAGATACTGCGTTTTTATTTACCAACACAGACGAAATTGCAATAATATCAAAAACAATATCTCTTTTAATACAAAAAACGAGTAATATTGAATTGTGTCTTATGTAAAGCATATTTGATACTTGACAACTTCCCATCAACTCATTTTTGCTAATTTTGGTCATTACTGTGTTTTTACTTACTACGGCAGAACTGTTGACCCTGTATAAATCGCAAGTGCGCCCCACTGCAGAATTTGGCACTCACTTCTGGTCGGGAGTCCCAAAATATCTGAAAAAAAAACCCTTGACTGCGTAGAAACGGGCGGTCCGTTTGATAGATTCGTCTATCTTAATAAACGGACTCCAATCTTTGGAGCGCAGATGTCAGGTGGGAATGCTGTCCTTGGTCTTCCGGTATTTTAATGGAAGATTCTCTGAGGAACTAGCGTTATTGATTCCTTCGGCACCGGCGCACAGTCGGGAAACACAAAACGCGCACCCAAGCGAAGCTTCCCTCATCACGATACACAGTATAGAGGGAAGTTTCGCTTCCGATCCATGTTGATATTTATTTATTAAACAGTGATGTAAACAAACTACTTCTTATTCATTTTGTTAATAATGACGCCATCAAATAATTATACATCTATTGAAGAATTTTTTTTTTCATTAGAAAAATTATCTTAATTTAACAAATAAACATAAAAAGTTCAACTTTATTTTTGAATAAATTGTGAAATAACACAATTTAACCAAATTAAAATTTACTTGTAAATACAATAATAGAATATAAAATTATATACGGTAAAGTTCATCCTTGTTTTGACATTTGACATTCTAACCCCAAAACTGATCAAAATCGACCGGCCATAGATTTGGAGCGTTTTGGTGGGCTTTGAAAAATTGAAACTTTGAAAATTATTTTAACTATTAAAACTAATTTTAGAAAAAAAACGAAATATACTGGTTTTTAAGTTGGAACGTCACTAATGATAAAAATATTTCAAAAATTGGACTGGAGTTCCTTATTGTACAATCGTGTAATGATATGGAACTGATTGTACAGAAAACCTTTCAGATTGAAGACGAGAAAGCTTTGGGACATCACTTTGGCTTTGATAAATTACAAAGACATTCCATGCACGGTATCCAGAATTCTGAAGACAGTGTTTCGGATCTTCATCTGCTTTGATTTTTCTTTTTATTGTTACTTCAATTAAGGGAACACTGAGATGCCTCATCATGCTCAGATGGGATGTAGTCATCATCTTCTAAATACAAAACTTACACTTCGGGTAATGCACGTTTGTACTCGTTTTCAAATGACGATTTTTGTTTTTCATCATTCCCTGCATCATTTAACAAAACACATGATTTTGCCATATTTAGCTTGTCTTAATATACATTTATCACTCTGCTCATGGCATTGCTGATAATGCCTTGAGAAATTCCCTGTGTGTTTTCCCAGTACGTTTTCACTAAAGTGATGTTCAATATCTATTTTTCACATCTCAAATTGGTCATCTGTCTGCGGTAAACTAATGCTAAGACACCGTACCAATGACGTAATGGCATGGCCTTGTTATTGGTACGTGCTACTTCTTCTTGTTGAAATTCTTTTTGGTTTTGCTTGTGGGGGGGGAAGATGAACTCTTTTTGCGAAGCTTTGAAGGAATTGTTGTTTTTGTACATCGAGTGGAGGGAAAATAATGCGTTCTTGTGGGGGATAAGGATGAATAGGGTTAATCCACGAATTATTTCCATGTAGAGGTGAAATTTGAATTTGGGAATGTACGGGATGTGTGAGATGTGCAGAATGGGTGGAATGTACTGAATGCGTTATTTCGTGGAAACTAGGTTTATTTGGATTGATGTGATTCGGATTAGTAACTTGGCTTTGACTGATTTGAGCTGATTGTAGATTTGCAGAACAATGCTGATAATTTGGCACTGGATTGCAAGGTGAATAATGATCATGGTTATTTGGGTTCTCTTGATAATTTTGACTGTGCACAAAATGATTATTATGCTGTATTGCGTGAAGATTGCTTGTTGTTTTCTTGACATTAGGATACACTGGAGAAATAGAATTGTTATAGTATTGTTGTACACTTGGATACATGGGATTCGGGTAGTTATGATAACGCATCAGTTGTGTTACTTGCGGACCGCGGTAAGTCTGTCTGTGCTGTACGTTATTTGGTGGTGGTACTGGTGGCGGATTAATGTGAACATCTTGGTGTAACCCTTTTACTGTTTTTTCTGATTGAACTTCTTTCTGACTTCTGTAATTATTTCCACTTAGGTTAGCTGTCCTGTTGATATCCCCTTCTATGGCATTTTGATGTGCTTTATATAAATCTAAGCCTTCTCTTTGCGGTGCGACGTCTTTCCTCAAATTGTGCAATTGATTTTGAGATCTCGTATCCTTCCAGCCGATATACTTTTGATTAGGTCTTTCTGTGGTATTTTGGTGAACTATTTCGTTTTGAGTATTGTGAATTGCTGGTAATAATGTATGGTCTTCTCTCTGTTTTACGATATCACGTTTTGGTTGTTTTCTGGGATCTCTCAGTCTCAATTTTGAGGCATCATGTATAGTTTTTGGTTCTTGCATCTCATTTCTGGAATCTTCTATCGCTGTACATAGTGGAATTTGATGATTTGTAACTTGTAAACTAACACTGGGACTGGGCTGATCATTGTGTTCAACACGTGCCGTGTTATTTGAACGCAATGATATTGTTAACCCTTTGGGTAATGGCTTTTCCAACTGCAATTCACTTAGTACATTGTTTTTTAATTTGAGCTGATCTGCCATTGCTTTCCGAGTAAAGGATAATGGGGAGGAATGTGTCTTTGTCATTGGTAATTCTGAAGTGCTCATCCCGCTTGACTCTGACTTTGAATAGTCATTGGCTTTGGATGATTGTGACTCTTGAGCTGCATTTGAGTGCAACACGGAACTAGATAAATTCTCTAAATTTTGTATAGGTGGAAACGCAGAAGAGTTCATTTGACACAAGTGTTCTGCACTGGTTGGACAAAGGTTAGGAGCATTTATTAATCGAATAGAAGCCAAGGGTTCTGCATTTATACGCGGTAAAGGACACATCTGAGGAGTTCCGTCAGAAAATGCATCTAACACTGGATTGATACTTTTGAGTTTCAACGGAGAAGAAGAAGATAATACATTTGATGTGGAGTGTAATCCCTTATTTGTAGATGGATCCAGTAATTTATCAGTGATAGAAATCAACCCAACCTTTTCCTTGGGTATTTTGGGATCATCGATGCTAGTTAGCAGTTCAAGTTTATCATTATGATTATTTTTATCCTCCTCATATACTAACCTGCGAAGATCTTGTTCAGCTCTTTTTTTAAAAAATAATTTCTGACCCTCATTTACCTGGTTGGTAGAAATATTTTTTAATATTTCTGCCTTGTTCTCTTCAGAGAGCATCATAGCCTCCTTATAACAAAGATAAGCACCGCGTTGTAACCTAGGATCTGGAACTGCAGAATCTAATTTTACGTAACTGCTTCTTTGTTGTTTTCTTAACATGTATTCGCTTATAGTAATATTATGTGATTTATCAGGTATTCCCCCTATCGGATTAGTGTTACAAAATGTAGATGTCTCACAATTAGTTTCGTTGTTTGGTTGTGTGTTACCTTGATCATTTTCAATTGAATATTCAATTTCAACCAGGTCCCGACAATCTGCTTCGCAGTTAGAATTCACACCCATTTCACGATCCACGTTTTTTTGCAGTGGCGTTATATTCGAATTGGATATAGTATTGAATTGTTCTTCCCGGTCCGTATTCTGGAGCTGAATAGTCTGCTCTAAGTTATTACTTAAAGTAGTGCTCGACACAGTTTCTAGATCGCTGGTATTGGATAGAGTTATCGAATTATCTTCATTGTCCACTGAGCTCAAATTTACCAGTTGAGTATCCGGAATTACATCACTGGTCAGATTTATAACTGATTTTAACTCTACTGTAGAGTTGATACAGATTGGCTGAAATTCAGAGTCACAAGTTGTTTCAGAAACTTTTTCTACTAAATCCCTTTCGATTTCTTCGGAGTTGTTTTTCGGAATGTATTGTACCACACTATATTCTTTTTGATTCTCAACCCCAACTGATTTCTCCATATTTAAAATAGTATCGAATATGTGTTTTTCATATTTTGCATCGATGGAGTTAGGTAGTTCGGATTGGAAGAAAATCTTTTCCATGTTATTAGGTTCACGCAACGGTTGAGCTATCCGTGTGGTACTTTTCTGGACTGTGGGAGCGGCTGTGACTGGCAGGTGGCTGCTCTTGTGATGTGGAGGTGACGAAAGTAGTGCGCCAAAAATTGGTGGAAATTCTTTCTGAATTTCAGCAATACTGAAATATAAAAAAAAAAAAGTTTAACAAAACCAAAAAATTGCTGTTTTAAATCTAGACCTCATTTGCACCCTCTTCTGTTTTTTCACCGCCCCACGAAAAAGGATAACGCATTTATGACTAGAGATAGTTTTACAGTAAATTACATTTGATACATATGAGTAGATATTATAAAAAAAATCTGCCGAACTGTTATTTTTGGCTCAAAAGTCTGTAATGTAATTTTGACAATGCTAATGCACGATAAACTCAATATGTTTCTTTTGATTTGTGAGTCCTAGCATATACAAACACCTAGCTCAGACGAATGCGATAACTTACTTATACTTTTACAGGGTTAAACTATTGCCTTTACCCATCGATATTGGTCGGAAAAAAAACAGTTTTTGTTTGATCGAAAGGCTTCTTGGCCACCAGTAATGTTGAAGGATTGCAAAGTTCTCTTACCTGTAATTGCTGTTTAGAATTTCCGTCTCACCGTCCTTCGTTGTCGAATTCTCTTTAACACAGATTATTTCTTTATTGACAGTGTGAATTTCATTATCAATAGTACAGATTTCTGCACTATTGATGTTCATCTCTACATCATCATTGCTTTGAAGTGGTGTCTTCGATTGCCAATCATCGATTATTTGTCTTTCAGCTTCAGATGGCTCTGAGTAAAACAGTGGAAATGGTTTGAAGTATTCTGAATCAGTGTTACATTCTACAGTTGCTTCAGTTTCCACTGAGCTTCTAACATCTGGTGTATTTTCAGTAACAACCACTGAGTCACAGTGCTCTTCTTGTACTATAGTACTGTTTTTGTGTGTGTTCTTGTTATCTTTTTCGATAGGCAACCGTTCGCAAAGAATTTTCAACTGTTTTAGTTGCCACGGGTTTTTTCCATTTGTGGAATTACATTCCTCGACTGTTGGACTCTTCTGAATATTATCCACTTTATTGTTTTTATTTTGACTGGTGCAACTCTTTGGTTTACACGGTGGTGTAACTTTCTTAACTTCATCTTGTAATGCACTATCTAGGTCGTTTTTATTTATACTTAAATAATCACGAGTTTCATTAAAAGCCTTAGCACTTTCCGATTCTATCATGGCATCAGTTTGCTTCTCTGAAATAACAAGATTTTCTTTCGATGTATTCAAATGGGAACTCCAGTATGAGGTTTTAGGTGGGTTGGAGTTAATACTCACTCCCTTCTTTGGATCTACCGTGATAATTTTTTTGTCGATAAAACCAAAAAGCTGCTTAATTTCCTCAAACATTCCTTTTTGGTCCATTTTGGCTCCTGGGATGTTAGATATTGTGACTTCTGAGCTCTCATTGTCATTTATTTCATCTTCACTGAGGCGTTTAGTTCCTGAATTTAGTTTTCTTAGTGGATGTTCTTCTGGGCTATTTTTGGCACCCCCAGTTGATGGTTCAGATAAATCACTTTCATAATTAGTAATTCCATCGCAATTTGAAATATTTTTATAATTTTCCACAGTACCAACTGGTTCGATTGGGCAATCATTGGTTTTTTTTTTTAATCGAGGCTTTCTTTGAAGGACGTTCTTTAACAAATGTGTTCCTATAGTTTTTCTTTTGACATGTGAAACCATTGTTTTTTTCTTTACATTTTTATGTTGACAATCTATTTTCTCAGATTTTTGTTCAGCTTTTACCGTTTTTTTCAGTGTTAGTATTTTATTATTAGATTTTATCTTGGACGATTGACTTGTACTGTTTTGAGTGTCGCTGTACGTCTCAATGCCCTTTATACTAGAATTATTCTCTGGTCTCGATTTATCCTCTGTGATTTGCATTGCATATTCTGTTGTGTCGAAACAAACTTGGGATATTTTTTCCACTTTTCTTGTTTTATTTTTTTCACTGAGATTCTCAGGGCTCTCTTCGCTGATCGATAACGATTCAGGAACAACATTTTGATCGTCGACCCTGCTCAGCCCTGTTAATTCTGCTGGTAAATCTGACAGACAATACTCAATTTTTCTTCTTTCGGAGTCACTGAATTTGTAAAAATTTTGGACTGTCCTCTGAAGATCTTTTAACAGTATCGGCTTCACAGTGGTACTTCTGATTGATTGGGTCGTTGTGGTGTTGTCACATTGGTTTCTATCTGGGGAGCTAGTAATTCCAGATATAGTCTCGCATTTTATTAGTTCAAACAATTGTTTTGCAATTTGTTTTATGTCACTATCTCGGAATAGATAATCCATAGGAGTACACTTTGTATCAACTATTGGTGAAGGCTCAACAGTGCTTCGGTGTAAATTATTGTCAGTTTCTGAGCTGTCTACTGAATTTTCATCAACATTTTTGGATATCAAAGTGCTGTTTCCGCTAGTCACCTTATTCACATTGAATGGGACTTCTACATTTATTATTTTCAAATGTTCTTCAGTGATAGCCCCAATATTTGAGTCAGCTTGCTCTAAAAACAATGTGAAAATACGTTTTTTTAGTGCAATGTGAAAAATTACCATTGTACCATGCAATGACATAGGATGAGAGTTTATTTCTCTACCAGTCAACATTAGTCCAATACTTGTAAACTGCATTTAGTTAGATTTGGCCACTCTTAGTAGAGTGATACCTCGTTAGCTTTTAAACCATATAATATAATATCAAACATAATAATATAATCTAATAACTTACTCATTTGTGTACTTGATTTATTTTTTAGTATGTTAAGAACATTTGAGTCCATTTGCAAATGACTATTAGATGCAGTTCTGGTTATTGTTTCTTCATCTATAATGCATTGAGTTGAATTGGTCGAACACAAGCTGTCTAACCCTGTTTTATTTATTTGTGTTCCAACTGAACTAAAGGAATCGGGTGTTTTATTTGTTATATTTTTGTATAGTGGATTCATGCCGATTACTTGTTCTAATTCAGGTATTGGTGAAAGACAATCTGTTGTCATTGTAGATTTATTAATAGAATTGCTTGTTTTATTTTTCGGAATACTGGGAGTTTCATCATCTTCTGACTCAATCATGATGGGTATTTGGATGGGTTCGTCAATAATAATAGAATTATCTGAAGTACAACTCAATTCATCTATTATTTCAATGATGCTATGATCTGCATCTTGTTGACTTCTCTTGGTGTCGACCTCTTTAGGTATGTCACAATCCACGCTTGGCTTGCATACCGAAATTACTCCCTTGGAAAGAAGTTTGATGGCCTCGGCCATTGGCAATTCAGTTTCGTGATGTTCTGAAACAAATAATGATAATAATAAATTTCGCTAAATAATTTCAATCAATTTGAATTTGGTAATAACTTCCCACAGTACATCGCATTCAAAAATTCTAAAAATATTTATTTAACAAATAAATTTAAAAAAGGGTATAACTCATGGGTACATCCTATTTCTTACAGTTAATCCACTAAATACATATAAGTTTATATAAATAAATAATAAACAAATACACATTTATGTATAAAATATAAAGAAGTTTAATCTTAGTGCGATCAATCTATGTGTTCAAAGTATTCGTTTAAGGTGTAGTGAAATTTGTTCAGAGGGAATGTTTTTAGTGATTTAAAAAAAATAAAAAATTACAAATGAAAAAAATACAATACATATATAAACTACTTTTTTATAGTTTGTTTGTTATTTAAAACATAAAATTTACAGACAAGGTTACAAAATATGTAAAATAAATACATTAAAAAAAATAATGTATAAAATAAAAACATAAAAAAACACATGTAACAAAATCAAAACATGAATATTTCACAAGAATCTTACCCTAAAATATTTCTACCAAAATATTAAATAAAATAAAAAACACAAACGACAACAATAAATCATAAATAAAATAATATTTCTAATACAAATAGCTTATTTCAGCTATCCATGTTTTTATTAACTGTTTAATATTAATTCAGTTTTTTTCATAATTTTATTTTTTTTATTTCAGCGGGTAACATTTATACAACTAGAATTAACGATTTGTAATAGCTAATATTTGTGATTACAGTATTAACGAATTTCAAGAAATATTAATATTTCATTGAAACCTCGCAATAAGAAAGTGGTGAGGTGGCGGAATTTGTTAACGCACCCATTCGGCAAACGGGAGATTCCCAGTTTTCAGTCGCACCCTAATCTATCTTCCTTTTTGTACGTGTTTCTAATTGATATTGTTTAAAATGTTATTAATATTGCTTCAATAATGGAGAGTTTTATAAATACCTCTCGGTGGCGGTGCTTCTCTTTTTCGATGGTTCTTTAATCGATCATGCCTTCTCCTTTTAGTTTTGGTTTCTTTGTTCTTAGATTTGCGTTTTGCTCTTCGCTCACTTGAATGTTTCCTATATTGTTGTGACGTAGTAGTCTCGGGGACTAACTTTCTCATTTTGGGCAAAGGCTCTTCATCGGAGCACAAATCGCTGAGTTCTTTTCTAGTTTCATTTGAATTGAGGGGAATTTTGCCATCACAGTCGTTGATTAAAAAATCCGTGAGTTCTTGGTCTACACCAAAAAGTCGTACATAGTTGCTTATACTCATCATAGATTCTTTCGTTTGCGCTTGTAGATGAGATTTCCGTAGGATTTCTTCGGTTAGGAATATTTTATTTATAATAACGAACTCCTTTATCGCGTTATCAGGGGGGACTCTAATAGCATCCATGTTTCCAATTATTTTGTAAAAGTTTTTAAAAACTGAATTAAATTGAAGTCGTAGCTGGGTTCATCTTCTATCCCCGCACTCTCCCAGTACGGGGATTATCTTGAACGTATTTCTTTTCCGTCACTTTGAATGTGGACATTTTAGATTCGGTGTCTTTATGGCATTATTTTTAAATGCCTTTTTGACTATTTTCAAGTCTTTTTTGCTGGAGATTTGGTTAACACCTGAAAAAATAAGAAAAACAATTTTAAATATTGCTTTGTGCTTGATGAACGGTTAACTCACTTGCCTGCTGATAGATATATTGGTAGAAACTTTATTTTAGAATCCAGCAATATTTTTTTGAAAGGGAGATATGTTAATACGGAGCGCGCTAATATAAATCACGCTTGGAGCGAAAACGATTGTTTTAAAAATATTTAATAGAACATGACAAATTTATAACAGAGCAAAAATCTTAAGACCGCTAACTCAACCCTTTAGGTGCCACCGAACGATATATCGTTCCGACACATTATTGTACTTGAGTGCCACAGAACGATATATAGCTTGAGCCATAAAATTCGTCACGCGTTACCCACGGTTCTAAAATTATGTCACATTATTGAAAACATGTGTCTAAAAGTTAAAGTAATCAAAATAAAATAATTTTTTTTTTCATGGATTATCGACACTTCTCCAGCATTTAAAAAGAATACATGTGGCGCCTAAAGGGTTAAGTAGTATTTTAAAAAACGCTGTGAATTTTTTCATACCTGTAACATGTCAAATAACATAACCAAATGTGTTATTAATACTTTTCGAAACATACTTCGCGATTTTTTTCTATAGCGAAAAATTCATATATTCATGTAATTTTTTTTTCAACTTGGCATCTGAATAGAGATTATCTGAAGGCGAAGTATCAGTGAAATCATTATTTCGATTATTCTATATTACGAATCGGTTTACATTATGAAAACCAAAAAAAACATGTATTGGATAAATTAAACCCTTTCCTAGAAATATCTTTGATAAGAATTAAAATAAATTCCTTAATTACCTCGTAAAAAATATTAAAATCATGAACGCATGTTTTTTAAAATACTTCTTTATATTTAATCATTGTAGAAAATAATAACCTAAATTAAATACGAAAACGGAAAAAATGACAGAAAATAAAAAGATTTCAGTCGCATCATGGACTCGATCCCAGGTCCGCTGCCTATCCGGGGCAACCGCTTAACCAACTAACTTAGGAACTAGGCAATCATCATAAGGATAGCAGCCAATAATATGGGATAAAAATGGAGAATAATATTAACAAATCTTGAATTTGAGATATGATATCGATGAAGATGGCATAAATTGAACTTGTCTCATTAGCTAAGTTGGTTAAGCGGTTGCCCCGGATAGGCAGAGGACCTGGGTTTGAGTCCCAGATGCGACTGAAATCGAGAATTAGATTTTATTTATTTAACATTCAATATGTGGCTACACCGATACATGAATGTCAGAATTACAAAAAAAAAATCGCATTTCCATCGAATTAATTACTTTAGTTTTTTTTAATTATTAATTATTTTTATTGAGATTTAAAAACCTTTAATATTATTTTAAACCGTTAATATTATTTTCTTCAATGGTTAAATACTTTAGTTTTGTTTAAATATTAAATTTTCTTAGAATATAATGTAAAATCATCTCCTTTCTGGAAGTATCACCAATTTCTGAACACCGTTTGGTTAAGAAAAAAATATGCCCTTGGGACTTGTGCCTTTTTTAAACTTACATTAATTTTCTTATGAGCCATCGTGGTGTTGTCATTTTAAAAATTTTGAACAATCGTAACCCCCTCATTTTTTTTCTACTATAAGAAGTCAGACTGTATATTCTTCTATATCGGTAGGTACCTAATAGTTTTAATTGGTGATTGCTTCAGTTTGGATTTAAACTAGTGTACTCCAATTTTATATGTGAACTAGTGTAAACTAGTGTACTCCAATGTAAACTAGTGTAGTCCAATGTAAACTAGTGTACTCCAATGTAAACTAGTGTACTCCAATGTAAACTAGTGTACTCCAATTTTAAATGTAAATTGCTAAACTGATATCACACTAATGATAAACACGTACAGTATTGCTATCATGGAATCTACATTTCCGCTAGAATAGTGAGTGTTGCTATCGTGACGGATTTCCCGTCATTTATAACGGATTGGAGTGCCTACGAAAACGGAAGAAACTGTGTCTAACGGAATTTCAAAGGTGACGGATTTTTTGGCGGTATCGAAGAAAATAATTTATTGATCAAAAGAGACAATTAAATTCGGCAAATTGGTGACAAAAATAAAAAAAAAATCGGTGTGTAAAGTATTTTATTTTCGGTATCTTTTGTTAATCTCGTTTCGTGTTGTATATTTTATGTAATTGGACAATAATCCGTTAATATAAATATAATAATAATTTCGTTTATGGTTTCCCCGTTAGAGGTCACCAGTTTGCATTTATTTCAATACGCGGTTCCCGCAACTGTGTTAAATCCCACGCGACTCATTCCGCTGTACTCGTATATCGGAACGAACAGCTAAAAGCTAACAGGCCACGGGCCACGGGCGAAATCCTACAAGCTACAACAGGTGGCTAATCATTTACTGTTCGTAGTCTGTTAGTGCCACTCTGCAGTCGGGTGAAACAGGCATAAATCTCATAAACACTCCAAAACCAACAAACAAACAAACAAACACCGCTACACTATAATTATGCTGCTATAAATTGGGCTTTTTGCTTTCAAAGGAAAAATTTATAGCGCTACGTTGAAATGGGGGTGCAAAATTAAGGGTTGCAAGTTGTAAGCGAGATTTTGTCTATCGTCAAGTCTATCAATGCAGTTGACGGAACTTAAAAATATTAAAACTTAAAATATCGTATAGTCCTCTTTTAGATATTTTTCCAGTGAATCACTTTGTTATTCTGAAAAAAAAACCTATTTACCCCTTCCCCTTTTGTCGGCTCCCACTCCATCACCTAAATAGTCATGTATGTCTAGCGTTATTTTATATCGTAGTTAAGTTTTAGTATATTCCTGACGAGGGAAGGGTACTTCCAAAACCGGTGGAGGTTATTATATTAAATTGAAGTGGTTTACAACAAATTCATCCGTTTGTATTATAAAAGGTATTTCAATTACAGTTTCAAAAATAATCCACTGTTTTATAATACTCATACGGTTGCGGTTATTTTTTTTTATTTTTTTTATTTTTTATTATTATTATATTATATACGCCCTATATGGGCTTTTACATATTTAGTTAGTTATAATATTCACACAGGTGCAAAACACATTACAGTAACTGCACCAAAAACTAATAATACACATAATAATTACAGAAAAAATAAAAAATAACGAGTGCAATATCCACCAAGTCAATACTGACATTGATAACAAATAAGTAAATAATGTAAAAAGTTGTAGTTAACAATAATTTATAAACCAGGCAGAAACAAATCACTCATCCTCCTTTTGAAATTTGCCAAGTTTAGATTATTGTCAAATACATCCATATCATTTAAGCATTTGTTACCAAGACTGTGTAAGCGTTGAATTGGTGAATTCAAACTATAGTTAGAACGGGATAAAGATATGTAGATGATAAGTTAATGCCTGTCTTGTAGTTCGATTGGGTATGTACAAGTTTATTAAATGCAGGAGTTCAGAACAATTTAATTTAGAGTTTAACAATTTTAGTAAAAAGGTTAGGTCGTTAGTTTTCCGTCTGTTTTCTAATGTAGGAATATTTAAAATATTCATTAACGATGGGTAATTTATGTGCTCTAAAGGTATGTTTACTTTAAAATTTATGAAACGCAAAAATTTTCTTTGAATTCTTTCAACATTGTGAATATGTATTTTGTAGAAAGGCGACCACACTATGGAATTATGTTCAATTAATCTTCTAACTAGGGATATGTACAATAATTTTATTACTTGTAACGATTGAAAATTTTTTATTGTTCTTAATATAAATCCTAAAGTTTTCATACCTTTATTTACAATTTGTTGAATGTGAGCTGTGAAATTTAGTTTCTCATCCATTATAATGCCGAGATCTCTTATTTCTGTAACTCTTTGTAGATTTATTTGATTTATTGAATAGTCAAAAAAGAGAGACGTTTTCTTTCTGGAAAAGGTTAGAGTTTTACATTTTTCAACATTTAGATATAAATTGTTTTGTGAGCACCAGTTATTTAGCATGTCAATATTAAACTGAAGAATTTGACAGTGGTTTGAATCAGTTATTTCTCTATATAATTTAATATCGTCGGCGAATAGCAAAACTTTGACACCTTTAAAGCCGTTGACTATGTCGTTTATAAAGACAAGAAATAAAACCGGACCAAGGTTGTAATGATATTAAAAAATATATAATGGAGACATGTCGTTTTATAGTGCTTACACCCAAAAACAAAGCATTGAATAAAAAATATTTAAAAAAAAAAAAAATATTAATCCGGTGAAAAATATTACGGCCTAAAAATGTATGTATATATATTCATACAATTATATAGATCTGCAAACGCCGATTCTGAATATACGAGTTTTGTTATATATAAATGCAATTATACGCGGATATTATAAAGCATTATTTAAAAATGAATAAAAAATCATACGATCAAAACACCCTGTTTTGTTGGCATCCGACGTCGCGGGTCTCGACCGCGAGTATTCTGGTTTTAGATTTGTTTGTAAATTATTATTTGTCGATTTATTTTGTATTTTTTTAGGTTTGGTGAAATTTAAACTGAATTTGGGAGACTTTAAGCTCTATAATTGTTGTTCAATACAATAAAAAATTATTATTGAAAGAGAAAACTAATCAATTGTCAAAACGGATATTATGATAATGTTAATGTTAAATTTGTGTATATGTTAGATGTGTGAAAGTGATAAAATCGAAAGATGGAAAAATGTTGACGAATGAGAAAGAAATAAAAGAGAGATGGATGAAATACTTTGAAGAGGTCTTCAAAAGCAACCCTAGTGATAGTGATTTCAGTGGCGAGTCAGGTATGAATGACGATGGGGTGAATGTTTCCAAAATTAGCATGGATGAAATTAAAAGATCAATTAAATGTATGAATAATGGTAAGGCTGTTGGTTTCTACAACATTGCTGCTGAATACTTTAAAGGAAAACCGTATAATATAACCGAGAATTATACGGCTTTAAAGGAAAGCCGTATAATTCTCACATGGTTATGCAAACTTTTTAACCAGTGTTTAGAGGAGGGTTACACGCCATTAGATTGGAGAAGGGACGTGATCATGCCTCTATACAAAGGTAAAGGGTCACGCATGGAATGTGGAAATCACAAGGCTATTAGCCTTCTAAGTTCAGTTGGAAAGCTGTATGGTAGGATATTGATTGAAAGGGTACAAATGAAAACAAAGTATGGGATGTGAAAGGTGCATTTATGAGTGAACGGGGTGCATGGATGAGATTTTCTCGTTGCATATGCTCACAGAGAAGTTTCTGGCAAAAAACAGAAACTTTTCTGTGCTTTTGTAGATCTACAAAAAGCATACGACCGAGTTGATAGAAAAAAGTTATGGAAGGTGTTGTCCAAGTATGGAGTGAATACAAATCTTATACAGGCAATCGCATCGCTGTACAAGGGAAGCGTTGCATGTGTTTGGGCAAACGGTGATTTTACGGGGTGGTTTGACATCACAAAAGGTGTAAGCAAGGCTGCGTAATGCCACCGTGGTTATTCAATCTATACATGGATAATTGTATGCAAGAATTGAAAGAGGTGGGCTTGGGTGCGAAAATAAGTAGTCTGCAAGTATGTTGCCTGTTGTATGCTGGTGATGAGGTACTGATTGCTAACAGTATAGAAGATCTACAGTCCCTCGTATCTAGGATGAACGAAGTATGTATGATGAATGAGCTAATGATGAATGTAAGTACGTCCAAAGTCATGGTATTTGAAAGAGAGAGAGTACGAAAACAGTGTGCAATATAGTCGTGAATGATGAATACTTGGAGCAGGTCGATGAGTTTGTGTATTTGGGAAGTATGTTTAAGAGAGATGGAAAGACTGATAGGGATATTGAAAGAAGGGTGAATGCAGGAAACTCCATTTACGGAGGACTGAACGCGGTTGGCGCAAACAAAAATTTGTTCAAAGAAGCGAAGCTAGCAGTCCACAATGGAGTGCTAATACTAACCCTAATGTATGGCAGTGAGGCACGGAGCTGACAGAGGAAGGATGAAAGTAGGCTGAATGCCGTAGAAAAGAGATCTCTGAGACGAATGTGTGGTAAAACCATGTATGATCGTGTGAAAAATGTCGAGATTCATAAAGAGTGCAAGGATGATGTAAGCGTAGTGAGCAAGATCAAGAAAGGGGCGCTTAGATGGTTGGGTAAGTAGAGCGATTGAACGAAGAGAGGAGTGTAAGGAGAATATATGAGGCGAATGTGAATGGAAGAAGAAGCCGGAGACGTCCGAGGAAGACATAGCACGATCAAGTTAATCAAATACTTGAGTCGGGCCATGTCAGAAGTCGGAATAACAGAAGAGAATGTATAGACGTTGTATGAAAGTGAATGAAGCAAGAAGTGTATGCCAAGATCGAGTTGTTTTGCGGTCCGTCCTCTCTGCTTACCCCTGCGGAGAAACGGCGTGATGGTTAGTTAGTTAATTAGTTAATCCTAAATATTATTATTATTCTTTGAGTTTAAGTTTCTAAAAAGGTGCATTTTTTTATTACTACGTTTTGTCATACTTTAGTCCATTGTGCAGTACTAATCATTGTTGTATTGGAGTTGGTTTTTTATGTTTTCGTGGGTAAAAAAATGAATTTCGAGGTAAATATTTCATATCATTATTTCTTTTGTGTATCTTTTACAAAGCGTACTTCTGGGCTTCTTTGGACAATTTTTTGTTAGCTTTATCAGTCTCTTAGATCAGTAAGTATATGACAAGTAATAAGTAAGATATATTTCGAATCGAAAACATACGTACATCTTTTATGAAATAAATTTATTTCCAATAAAAAATCCCCACGAGCGTGGAAATAACAAAGATAAAAATCAAGAATGTCTGTAAATAACAAATCAAGAATGAGCTCCTATTGAGGGTGCATAAAACATTCGACTGATTAAAAGTTGTTAAATAAAAACAATGTTAACAATATTATAAGTTGAAAGGGTTTATTTGAAATGACTCGCGTGAAATTATCAGGGACATAAAATCCTATTTCAGCCAGGATGTCAAGTATTGATAATACACCGTTCAATAATTTATGAGCCATAAGCAGTAATGCTATATCCCTCCTAGAACTTAGGCTTCAAATACCCAGCATTGTTGGAAACAGCCATGGGTAAAAACCGAACTCTCTCATGTAGAGGAATCGTAAGAATTTATTCTGGATATTCTCGACCATTATTAGTACATAGACAGTGTCCTCTGCCCCCCCCATACCTGAGATCCACTCTCGCTACGCACTAAGCTAAAGCAAAGCAGCCTTATATAACTGCAAGGTTTGTCAACTCATTTGAACTGTGTATGAAAAAACTCAATAATATTTTTTCTGTACGTCATAAATTTAATTATTAAATACATTATTATTTTTGTATATGTAGGAGATAATAAATTTACAGAAGAATATCCACAATGAGTATATCAGAGTAGATAAATGAGTTCGTGAGTACGTGTCTGTGTTGTATCAGCGAAACATTCTATACACTTGCGTTTGAATAATTTTTAATTAGGCAGGCAGTAGGAAAACATCTAATTAATTAATATTAAATAAACTTACCACAAATTTGGTATTTTCGCTACGAATGGCTAAGCGAATGTTGGTTGGGATTTTCAAAACCACATCATATATCCAAATAACTGATTCATTTATGCATATTACAAGCCAATTAATAGCTACCTATATAAGAATTTCATATTTTTTTCGACTGTACAATTGCAGGAAAGAAAGCCAACATATTGTGGTAACTATTTAGTTGGTAAAGTTATATTAATTAATAGAGATACCAACAGATGGCACTGATCGCTTCATTTGCTGGCAACATATATGTACCGAAAGGCACGGCCTTTCATACACTAACACAAACGAGGCGTCTCTTGAATGAGTATCGCGCATACTTGCACATTATTTGTGTCGAATGAAGAATGAAGACAACACTTGAATTTGACGTGTGCGTCACTTTAAATACTTAGTTCCCGCCTTTGACACCTTTATAGTCGTGCGTTCGGTGCGGCGCGCGTGATGCTAAGATTCTTAGTTAAAATACTCTGCGCGTGTTTTTGTGATTTATTTCTTTCAATATTTTTTACAATAACATTATTTATAATTTTCACGCAAGTAACGTAGGGCAGGCAGTTCTTATGTGCCTATATGGACGTTACAAATTAGCATAAAAAATTACCCCAGACAACACCTTTGTGCAAGTTTTCGCTAAGAATGGCAAAGAGCTGCTGGCTGGAGCCGATGCTGATTGAGATTACCTAAGCTACATCAAATATCTAAATAACCGTCTTAATAGGACATTTTTCAATCCAATTACTGGATATGTATTTTCACTTAAATAAACACAGACTTTATTTTTAATGAAAGTCAACATGATATTATCAGTATTTTGTTAGTTAAGTTGTTACAATTAATAGATGTACCAATAGATGGCACTAATTGCCACATTTACTGGCATTGCCGAAAAGCACTGCTTTTTAGACACTAATACAAACGAGTCGTCCCTTGAGGTGCATTGCGCACACATTCATGTTTGAATGCATAGATTATCGTCAACATTTGAATATGGTGTGTACGTCATTTTGCGTACTTAGTTCCTGCCTTTAACATTTTATAATGGTGCGATTGGTATGGAGCGCGTTTCGTAGTTGGTACTTCGCGCGTACTTTTGAAGTGAATATTGATTTCTCCGATCATTTTATGCATTTTAACATTATTTATATTTTTATATGAGTAAGGTGGGGTAGGCAGGGCTCATATGTGCCTATATGGCCGGCACGCCCCTGTTTCCACACGTGCATACCTATTACCCAAGTTTTGAATTCCATGTAACGGAGCGTTAAATAAACTCTCGACTATCCATTACATCAACGCGGCTGCACAAAGAACGGGATACATAATTACGCTGTCGTTGCCATGAGCCAAAGCGCAAACAAATAAAAGCGCAGCAGGAATCAAAGGGCACTCATTATTAGCTTCGTCCTGACTCCCAAACAGGCGCAAGGCATGGGTTAGACAAGTGCAAACAAGTATCAAGCAATAGTTGAACACTAATGGAAATGCCCTAAAGTATCACTATAGTCACAAGTGATTTCATACACCTCATTTTGCCCTTTTGGCGGCTTATTTATCTGTTCGCCAGTTGGGAAGGTTGTGCGTTGTGTGCACTGTCAGGAGGAACTATTAGCTTATGCAAAGTGAACTGTTTGAAACTGGTTGACATTTAAACGTGTAAAGTAAACAGTTGAAGAGACGGAGCAGGGGCGGACTATCCACAGTACCTACCGCTGAGTAACGCTGTAATATTTAACATTTTCAGTTTTATTTATTTATTACGACGCATGAGATTGGAGTTACTTCTTAAGGTCTCCTGCGGGTGATTTTTTAGAAACATACAAAAAAAATTGTTTTCATACAAAAATCCTCATAAAATGTTTTGATTAAACAAAGCCAAGATGAGTTTTGACGAAGGAGCTTTCGATTTTATCGATTTCTATATCAGGGAAAAAACACAGATTTCGAGTTAGGTATTTAGATATTTATCGGGAATCAAGAGTAGAAGACCGATTTGAATTGAGAAGTTTCTTGCGTGTCTCTGAAACCGATTTTGATGAACTGGTTTTAATTATACGGCCAGATGTGCAGGGAAAACCCAACGTGGCGAAGATATGTTAATTTACCAGAAATGCGACTTGGCATTACATTAATATATCTGGCTACCAGCGATTCGTACACGAGTTTAATGCATCATTAAATAATAAATTTTCAAAACAACAATTATTACCTCTTCAAGGAGTTAAAGGGATACGCCACTTTATTATTTAAAGGTGAGTTCAGGATAGAAATAATCAGCAATTACGGTATTCTTTATTTTCATTTTATTACTTTATCAAAAAATGATACTGGTAAGTAGTGTCTCGCTCAGTGCACATAACCTAAAAAATCCGTAAGATTTGCGCTCAGTAACTGACGCGCACCGCGCGGTGGTTGTCAAAAATTGAAACACACCCTTCCCTTCACTACAGCGCGGGGTATGTTGTCCATCGGTCATGGAAAGTTAAAACATTGTGTATGCTTGCACAAATGTGTATGTTCTAATGTTTCGATGTTTTCGTCTAATGTTTTGAAAAAACTGTTCTAAAAGGTTAATTTATTTATTTATTATATATAAATTGACTAATAATAGGTTTTCACTCACGTGTCTAAGTTTTAGCCTATGATGATGGGATGGTGGGAGGGAGGGGTAGTGAAAGGATCCGGTCTGTGTAGAGTAATATGTATTGTCTGAATGTTATTTATTGATTGGGGGTTTGAAGTTGTTAGAGGCTGGGTTAAATAAATCGAACTCACTGTATGAAATATTAAAAATGAGTGAAGCGTGGTGAATAAACGTATTTCATTTGAGTTAGTGTTGCATTGAGGGAGGCTTAGTGTGTGGCTTTGTCTGGTTTGTCTGAACCAGTACGGGTATCCACAATCCCTTTTGTAAATATTTTTTACATTTTCGGAAACCTATCGCCAAATTCTTCACTAATTCACTATCTAACAAACTTTCGCTTGCCAGATATGTGATCTATACTAAGTCAATAAATGCTTAGTCGGTTAATAAAGTAAATATAAATGTGGACGTTGCAAAGAAATTAAATAAACAACAAGACAATTTAAAACAATTCGAGGCCACGGCGAAGAAACGAAGAACAGAATCAGTATCTTTATATGTAGATGGAAAGGATGCTTAGGACATAATGCTTATATTGAGCTCAGGCACGGAGGTTCCATCGAAGCCAGAGTTAAGTTAGCCTCTCAGAAGCTGGGCGTACTGTACAGGGCCCCCGGATACTTTAACCCTAGAATGAAAGCGAGGAGTAAAATTCATTCTTTCCAACTTCAAACTAATTATTCAGTAAAGTGCCGACCGATCGTGATAGCTTTCTTCAAGATATGATTTCCTTCACTTCGTTCCCCAGCAATGCGTTTATCTTCATAATAGCAGATGGCGCCCCTTTCTCGTAGGTAAGTTTAATATATTTTCAATCAGGAAATTTTGTGGGAACTGTTGAGCGAAATTTACTGATTGCTTCTCAGACACAAAAACGTGCAAATTACGCTTGTTTTTGATAAATTTAAGCAATAAATATGTGTATTATGAGTGATCGCAATATTTATTGCCATAAACGACAAGGATCGATCAAAATAATAATTTGAAATGGTAGCAAAATATACTTCGCGTTTTCATTAATGGCCTAAGGAAGAACGCTTCCATTCTAGGGTTAATAGTCCCTACCTGCTAACCCTGTACAAATCGTAAGTGCGCCCCCACTGGTCTGGAGTCCCAAAACACCGGAAAAGTGTACAGTGTGCAGAAACGGATGGTCCATTTGATAGATTCTCCCAAAAAGTTCTCATTGAACATTATTTGAACATTGAACATAAAACCGCAATTTGTTATGAAAAATATGAAGTTACCGAGGAATCTACGAGAATTGGTCTTTCATATCTGTATTGTAGGCTGCGTTGGCAATGATTCAGATATTCGTGATATTGTTCAACCTCTGATAAAAGCAGAACATAAAGAAGAATTTATTGAAATAGGTGTATACAAATACGTTGGGTTTGCAGTTTGATTGTAATTCCGCCCCCGACTATGTCGTAATGGCAATGACCGTGCGAACGAGTACCGTCGAAAGGGGGCTATTTGAAACTCATTAGACTCCCCCGGACCCCCAGAGGCGTGGAACGCACGCGCTAGATAAGGGGAAACAAGTATCAAAAATAGTTTCTCTATCAAAAGGTCTCAGTACGCATTAATTCAAAGCACTGGTTTCATAAATACACGTGAATGCCAAAAATATATTTATTTCATAACTCGAATGAGACTAGGTCACATTTTTTGTCTTAGTCATCTCGCCTTACTGTGATTGTGGGTCAGAGGATACTCTGGAAGATAATTTCTTTGAGTGTCCTATCGATGACCAATTTCCAAACTTTATGAATTGGTAAAACTTAAAATTGAACTCCCTACCAGTATTCCCTGCCTTCAAAGTCTCAACTCCCGCCAAATTAACAATTTATTAGAAAAGTATATTTATAAAAATGGTATTAAAATTTAAGTCATCAGGGATTGAAAACACACTGTAACTTATTTGATTAAAATTTATTTGCCCAAATATTATATCCTGTTTAAAAGTAACTAATTTTAAGAACAATCTGTACTATTGAAACCCAAATGATTAAACATAGCCAAGATCGCCCTAATGGGTGAAAGCCAGAAAACAAAAAAACAAAAAAAAAGTTTAAACAAAAAAACACCAATAGGAATAATATGTTTTCAAGGCAAAAGAATTTTTTTGAATAGTTTTTGGGATATTATGCCGCGTTGCGCTTCCTCCTCCTTTAGATAACGTTTCTGACAGCGTTACAGTATCCATCACCAGAGAAAATATGTAGATTGTGGTGAATTGTGAATTTATGTATGTAGAATAATGTGGAAACACGGCCACCCAGAAAAATCGGCAATGCCGAGCACTTCGAGACCGGCCATTACTTCGGATTCGTTCCTGAAATACTGGAAAGACCTAAATCGCACCGAGCGCGTTTAATTACGGAAGCAATTGAAATCTACAAGAAAATTATAATAATAGGGACGACGGAGCTAGGCTTAATAGTTGTTGGTATTTGGTACTTGACGAAACCAACCAAAACTCAATGCCGAAAACCATATTAATTATACAAATAATAATAATAATTGTTATATTTAATTACCGGCCCTAAGATGATTAACGCGCGCGACACGGAATCACTTCTATATACATAAACACACATTTCACCATAATCTACATACCTGCACCGATGATGGGCACTGTAATGTTGTCCGAAACGTCGGTATATTTAATATCCCAAAAATGAATAGAAATGTCACAATATATTAACTACTGTTGTCACAAATGACTTCATACACTTGATTTTGCCTTTTTGACGACTTGATTATTTATTTGCCTGCTGTGAATGTGTGGTGTGCGTTGTATGGATTGTCTGGGGGTAGTTATGGACATGCTGTCAGCAGTCACCAGCCGCGGGTATCGGGTTTGGTAATTAAAATCACAGGAGAGCATATGAAATACCGCTGTTTGAAAACCAAAATCAAGTGGAGAGGGTGAGGTTGTTTGTTACGGGCTGAAATGAATGTAATTCTATGTTATATTTTGTCACAGTTACATATTTCCCACTAATATGTTTTTCTGCACGTAGATTTCTCTTTTTTAATGTGAATACCGCACAAGTCTCTACTGCTCGGAGTCAGTGAGACCGAGTCTGTAAAAAAGGTAAGCTACACCCATTTCAAGCAACGTTTTATTCGGAATGGTGGTCGTTCACCAGGGCGATAGTAAGGAGGTAGTCATTAGGTATTCCCGAACGTCATCCTTTAATAATTTATTTTAAATTGCCACGGTATTTCGGAATTCGCCAATCATCTAAATGAAAAAGACCACACCCATAATCATAGCACCGGAGCTAATATTTAACTTAAAAATTGGTTTTGACATTTTTTTTACACATTCTTTTATTTTTTCAAAATGTTACATTGAAATAAAATCCCTTTTAACTATTTCTAATTTTAAAATTGTCAATTCATAGTGGAATTCCGTTTTAATTTTTTTTTTTTATGATTAAAAAACCTTTTTAATTAAAAGTGGTAAAATGTTTTTTTAATAAAAAAAAATCGTATTTATAAAATTCGGTGATTGATGTCACATATACGTAAAAGGCATTTACTTTGTGGCTTGCCATAATTTGTTTTATATCACTTCATTTCAATATAATGATCGACCAGTTTCGGAAGTACCCTCTCTTCATCAATTATGAAATCCAGAATTGTAATTGACTATGAATAAAAGTTTAAAAAAAAAGAAGTTTTTAAATAGTTTTTAATGAACTTTTAGAAATACACATAATATTTAAAATACATAATTAATCTTGACAGTACATAAACAACATTTACAACACATATCTTGCATTTGTCATAAAGGCATCACTGGTACATTATAATATGATTGTACAGAGACACCTATTATAAAGATACACATCACTGACACATTACATAGTTACACTTATTACGGAGACACATCACAACATTATTGTTTTAAAATAATTTATATCACGCTAAAAAAATTGATAAATTTGTTTTATATGTTAGTAAAGAATCATGAAAATTGTCCAAGTCCATTAATTTTTTATAGTGGGTATATGTTGTGATCGCAAGAGTAATCGGTGAGTTCTTTGCTGCATTAGTGTTGTTAGATTCTACATGAAAAAGCGTAGTGTGCCTGTTCGGGACGATCAATTTTATTACTTTTATATGTAACCTATTAGTTACCATAGTACTTAAATAGAGGCTACCGTTAATTGGTTTTGATTTATTGAGACTTTTGGTTTCCAAAACATATCACATGGGTTTTGTTATGTTTAGCGTATTTTGTCTGAATCAACAGTCGTTTTCTATTAATTTTACAATAAGAAACTCCAGTGAAAAATATAATTCCTCTAAACATATACGAGTATATTCATATAGATCAACAAACGTCGATTCTGAATATATAACTTTAAATACGTAGAATTTATAAATCGTTATTTAAAAGTGAATAAAAAATCATCTCATCAAAACACCTTGTTATGTCGGTACCATTGTATTTGGAACATCTGACGTCACGTTCGCATTCTGCTTTTGGATTAGTATAAACATTTTTATTTTTCGATTTTGTTTTGTATTTTAAATATGTATTTTTTTTAGTATTAGCGAAATTTAAACTTAATTTTAGTGTCTTTAAGTTCTAAAATTGTTGTCCAATATAAAAAAATAACATTATTATTGAAATAAATTAGAAAATTCATGAAGAAACCAATTATCAATATAGATATTATGATAATGTTATTAAGTTCTCCAAGTATTTTTAGTTTTTATTATTGTGACAGCTGTTTCGACGTTCAAGGCCATTCTAAAAATGTGAAAATGACAGTTTGAAAATGGCCTTAAACGCCGAAACAGCTGTCACAATAATAAAAACTAAAAATACACGCAGAACTTTATAATAACATTATTAAATTTGATTTACATAAAATTTAAAAAAAAATGGAGTTCTATGATTAAATCTAAAAACAATAAATCGATTTTATTACTTATGTTTAGTTATGGTTTACCATGAATAGAATATAAAATGATGTACAGTAAAGCTCATCCTTGTTTTGAAATTTGACATTCTATCCTCAAAACTGATCACAACCGACCGGCCATAGATTTTGAGCTATTTGGCGGGCTTTGAAAAATTGAAAATTATTTTGACTATGAAAACTGACTATAGGAAAAAAACGTAATATGCTGGGGGCTAAGTCTGTATCTTTTGCGTCAGCTGACGCATGTTAAATCGACCGTAAATAACACATTTTGACAGCTTTCATAAACGCAGAGTCGTCTTTTGCGTTTGCATTACGGATTTGTCTCTTAACGTAAACGCAAACTTAACTTGTTAGCGCGATGCGGACTAACAAACTGTCAAATTATGTGGTTTATGGCAGATCTAACTTGCGTTAGCAAACGCAAAAGGTACAGACTTGGCCCCCTGGTATTTATGTTTGAACATCATTATTGATAAAAAAGGTATTGGTAAAACACAATCTACTTCCAAAACGAAAAAAAATCTAATAATTTACTACGTAATTGACACACGAGAACAATTTACATGGAAGTAATAATAGAAGTGATTCTAAATTACATGCATTGAACCGTGTTGCAATTTTAGTATGGTAATTCGGTTTGCAGGTCTGACCAGGGACCCCAGTGTTCAGTATTTTGGGCACCTGTCAATATCGTATTCCGATCAAAGAGCGGAGGATGAAAATCAATATGCAAACACGACCAAATTCCGTGCTTCCTAATAATAAGGGAGAGTGCATTTCGCAAACAAATGACAATTGCAATGTAAAACCACTTGAGGTTTAAGCATAGATTTATCGTAACAGGATATCCGAGAGCAGGAATAATTCAACATAAATAAACTTTTTTTTACATGAATACCGCACAAGAGTCTCAACTGCTCCCAACCGTCTGGAGCCAGTGAGACTATGGCATCCCCAACTGGGAAATGTTGTGAGGCTGAAGGCATAGGGGAAAGAAAGGAGAAGGGGAAGAGGAAGGTGGAGAAATGCCTGGCTATTCAGATCTGGTCACCAAACACGGCTAAAAGCCATTTCAAGCAACGTTTCAATTTTGAATAGTGGTCTTTCACCAGGGCGATACTGAGAGTACCTTCCACTCTGTGACGTGCGCAAATATACAAAACATTATTTTTTAATTAATTAATTGTGAAACAGCACAAATTAATTAAATAACATTTAGTTGCGCCCGCCGGGATTTGAACCCGCGACCTTCCGATTCGTAGTCGAGAACCTTACCCCTCGGCCATGGAGCCGTCAAAGTTTGTTAAATAATAACAATTTTTTGTCTCGACACTCAAAAATGGCCCTAAACATCACTTTGCGGGTTGCTAACTCAAGCAATACTATAAAACTAGGTTTTGCCTATTGCAGAGCTGCAATTGGTTATGAATAGTTGTGTTTGTGTGTTGTAATGTGGATGAAGCAAGAAGTGTGTGTGTTGGAAATAATTTTTAGAACGAATATTTGGAAAAATATTTATACTCAACCTCCTACCCCTACTCCAACTCCTACTCCAACTCCTACTCCAACTCCTACTCCAACTCCTACTCCAACTCCTACTCCAACTCCTACTCCAACTCCTACTCCAACTCCTACTCCAACTCCTACTCCAACTCCTACTCCAACTCCTACTCCAACTCCTACTCCAGCTCATACTCCAACTCCTACTCCAACTCCTACTCCAACTCCTACTCCAACTCCTACTCCAACTCCTACTCCAACTCCTGCTTCAACTCCTACTCCAACTCCTACTCCAACTCCTACTCCAACTCCTACTCCAACTCCTACTCCAACTCCTACTCCAACTCCTACTCCAACTCCTACTCAAACTCCTACTCCAACTCCTACTCCAACTCCTACTCCTACTCCAACTCCTACTCCAACTCCTACTCCAACTCGTACTCCTACTCCAACTACTACTCCTACTCCAACTCCTACTCCAACTCCTACTCCAACTCCTACTCCAACTCCTACTCCAACTCCTACCCTACATCTACCCAACTCCTACCCTACATCTACCCAACTCCTACCCTACATCTAGCCAACTCCTACCCTACATCTACCCAACTCCTACCCTACATCTACCCAACTCCTACCCTACGACTACCACTATTAAGTATTTAAAGAAAATGAAAAGAAAAAAACTTTCAATGTTAGCTTTATCTCGACAAATGGGGCCTAGAAATTTGTTGCCAAATGTTTAATTTCCCAAATCTCGTTGCGTAGGTGGAGACGCTCAGTTTGATACCCATATCGGCTAAACCTACCCCTACCCCTACCCCTACCCTGCTCTTACCCCTATTCCTTCCCCGACCCCTACCCCACCCCTAGTGATTTTATTTTAATAAATGTGTTTTGCGTAATATTTTCCCTTAAAAATATGAACCACATCTTGCAAAATGGGGCTTCTGAGCTAATTGCTAAGTTCAAGGGGAAAGTAAAAAAACAGCGCTATATAAATTTTTTAAAAAATCATCCAAAAAATTGTCGTTTTCTATCAATAAATTAATTTTTATCGATTTTTTTCGTTCACCGAATTATTTGTTCCTTGTATATTTTAAATTGGTATTACAATATTAGTCAGGTAAGTATTAATAATGGCGCCGTGTAAAATCGCCTACGCATTAAAAAAAAACTCGTAATTTTATTTCAAGATATTCGTTCATTTTAAATATTATTAAACCTTCAAAGTAATTTTTTCATACTATTCCTATAGGTTCCTTCTAAAACTTGGGTACCTACTCGAAAATTAAATTCGAATGCTTCCATACATTAGATTCTCGGGTAGGTACTTGTAATATTGCACTTGTCTACAAACTGAAGGAATTTTCTCGAACAAAATTATCCCATAGAAAAGTGGAATAGGCGCGAAAGAATAAAATGACGATTTTTATCAGCTTTCATCACTGTCAAAAGTTTGAACGATTATCGTGGAAGTTTTTCCATGTGTTGTTGTATATGTCGCGATTTTCAAAACTTCCTACGTGGTTTTTAAAAGCGATTATCTATTTAGTTAACCTCTCCGATTCGTCTAAGTAAAGGATATTGTAATTTCGTGGGAGACAGCAAACGGTGAAGATAATTTTCCGCCGAGAGATCCGATTTTACCTTTTGTACGTAGTTTTTAAATATATACTCGGCGAGTCTATTATTTTTCTTTCACTGGCAACACGTAGAGTAAAAGATCGCTGGAAACTCGAATGAAGATCGAGCAGCGCCACCCGGCGGGTACGAAGATTGCGGTTGAAAATAGAACCGACTCGATTGGATTTGAATTTTTGCTTACTGATTTAAGGTTAGTTCTAGTTCTCGCCAATAGATGGAACCCGTAATCGTTCAATATCTTCGATACAAAATTTTCAGTAGTTTCCAGAGATTTTTTTAAGAATGCGAGTTTCGGTCCGCGGCTAACTTCAGTTGTCTGAATTTTTTCCATACATTTTTTGGCTACATCGATATTCGACCGATTCCGAGCCTTATCGTCTTTGAATTTCTATAGACGGAAGGTCGATTTTGGCTTGGTTTCGAAATCCCCTTGACTGCACGCGAATACGAACCTCGGGGTGTTTTAAATGGATAGGGCGCCAAGGTCGCTTTCGGCCGGCCAGGCGTGGTCTGAAAATCGAAAAAAGTTAGAACAATACTATATACTAGGTTTTGCCTATTGCAGAGCTGCAATTGGTTATGAATAGTTGTGTATGTGTGTTTAAATGTGCATGAAGCAAGGAGTGTGTGTGTTGAAAATAATTTTTACAACGAATATTTGGAAAAAATAATTCTACTCACCCTCCTACCCCTACTCCAACTCCTACTTCAACTCCTACTCCAACTCCTACTCCAACTCCTACTCCAACTCCTACTCCAACTCCTACTCCAACTCCAACTCCTACTCCAACTCCTACTCCAACTCCTACTCCAACTCCTACTCCAACTTCTACTCCAACTCCTACTCCAACTCCTACTCCAACTCCTACTCCAACTCCTACTCCAACTCCTACTCCAACTCCTACTCCAACTCCTACTCCAACTCCTACTCCAACTCCTACTCCAACTCCTACTCCAACTCCTACTCCAACTCCTGCTCCAACTCCTGCTCCAACTCCTACTCCAACTCCTACTCCAACTCCTACTCCAACTCCTACTCCAACTCCTACTCCAACTCCTACTCCAACTCCTACTCCAACTCCTACCCTACATCTACTCAACTCCTACCCTACATCTACCCAACTCCTGCCCTACATCTACCCAACTCCTACCCTACATCTACCCAACTCCTACCCTACATCTACCCAGCTCCTACCCTACGACTACCACTATTAAGTATTTAAAGAAAATGAAAAGAAAAAAACTTTCAATGTTAGCTTTATCTCGACAAATGGGGCCTAGGAATTTGTTGCCAAATTTTAATTGCCCAAATCTCGTTGCGTAGGTGGAGACGCTCAGTTTGATACCCATATCGGCTATACCTACCCCTACCCCTACCCCTACCCCTGCTCTTACCCCTATTCCTTCCCCGACCCCTACCCCACCCCTAGTGATTTTATTTTAATAAATGTGTTTTGCGTAATATTTTCCCTTAAAAATATGAGCCACATCTTGCAAAATGGGGCTTTGGAGCTAACTGCTAAGTTCAAGGGGAAAGTAACAAAACAGCGCTATATAAATTTTAAAAAAAATCAGAGAAAAAATTTTCCCTACATCTACCCAACTCCTACCCTACATCTACCCTACATCTACCCAACTCCTACTCTACGAATACCACGATTAAGTATGTAAAGAAAAGAAGAAGAAAAAAAGTTTCAATGTTACCTTTATTCGAGAAATGGGGCCTAGGAGTTTGTTGCCAAATTTTTAATTGCCCAAATCAGGTTGCGTAGGTGGCGACGCTCAGTTTGATACCCATATCGGCTACTTCTACCCCTTCCCTTACTCCTACATCTACCCCTACCCCTATCCCTACACTATATCTACCTTACTTCTACCCTATACCTACTCTACCACTACCCGTATTGAGTATTTATAGAAAAGAAACAAAAAAATGCTTTCAATATTAGCCTTTTCTCGCAAAAGAGCGCCAAGAATTGAATGCTCAAATTTTCACCGAGATGCCCGGATCCGCTACGTCAATACGCGTATTTTGATACCAATATCAGATATATTACAAAAGAAATAGTATATCAAAATGAATTATTTATGAAAATATCCAGCTGTTTTATTTTCTGTGCTCCTGGGAGAAATCCATTAATTTATAATTTTATACGCAAGTTATTCCCCATTTAGAAGCAACAAAAAAATAAATATATTATGTCAATCTCGAAACAGATCTGCACGCTCTTCGGATTCTGTGTATTTTGTCCATTTAAAAAAATGGCGCTATTCAAAATAAATATTTATTAAACAGCGATTTCAGTTTCTGCAACCTATTTCTCGTACGTTGAAAAGAATCAATTCATAATATCGATATATGTAGGTACCTTAGTATTTGTCGGAAAGTTTTCAGTACCTACCCAGTAATTATTTTCGAATAAATTCATCGGGAAAATGTGTTCTTTTCAGTTGCTACACTGTCTTTAAATGATGAGGGTCACTCAAATAGTTAGTACTAATTTTGAATAAAAAAAAACAGAAAAAATACGTAAATTTTAATATCAAAATTAAAAACCGTCTGTTTTTAAAATTTTTTTTTGAAATGTCATCGGTCGATCATCCGCATTTCGAATTCACGAACGCCAGCGCTCTTTTCGTAATAATTATTTTTTTATAACCATAAACGTAATGAGAAATCGATAAAATTCATTACATCTTTATTTTAGAAACGTGACTCGGCGAAGCGAACGTTCGTTCCGACCTCCCGACTGATTTTCTGATAATAAAACGGAAAATTAAATTTTTTATAATAAAACAGAAAATTAATTGATTATTTTTCTAGCGAACTCTTTGAGCGACCCTCCCTCACTAAAATGGCGGGTGCGAAGCTCTAATGATTATTGAAAACGGCGCCAAATATCGCGAACAAATCGAACGAATCTTGCGGTTGAGAATAGAACCAACGCCGAACTCGAACGGATTTGATTTTTTTCTTACTGAATTAACGTTAGTTCTATTTCTTGCCGACAGATGGAAATCGTTCCGTATCGTCGATACAAATTTTTCAGTAGTTTCGGGACTATAGATCACATTTTTCCCCAGATTTTTACCCCACATTTTCAACATCATATACGACATCATAACATCATATGCGACATCATTTTAAGTAGTTGTCCGGGCAAATTGACCCTTGCGGTGTTCTAAACTCTGCGGGCGGTTCGGTCTACTTTCGCGAGACAGGACCGTGGGGAAAATAGTGAATTTCGTGTCTCGCGAAAACGAACCTCGAGTTGTTTTAAATGGATAGGGCGCACGGTCGTTTTCGGCGAACCAGCCGAGTCTGAAAATTTACCCCCATAGAGCAATACTATATACTAGGTTTTGCCTATTGCAGTGCTGCAATTGGTTTGTGTATTTAGAATATGTGTTGTAATGTGGATGAAGCAAGAATTGTGTGTGTTGGAAATAATTTTTAAAACGAATATTTGGAAAAATATTTATACTCAACCTCCTACCCCTACTCCAACTCCTACTCCAACTCACTCAACTCCTACTCCTACACTCTCCAACTCCTACTCAAATCTACTCCCAACTCCAACTCCAACTCTACTCAACTCCTACTCCAACTCTACTCAACTCCTACTCAACTCCTACTCAACTCTGCCAACTCAGGACAGCTCTCAACTCCTACTCCAACTCCTACTCCAACTCCTACTCCAACTCTACTCCAACTCCTACTCCAACTCCTACTCCAACTCCTACTCCAACTCCTACTCCAACTCCTACTCCAACTCCTACTCCAACTCCTACTCCAACTCCTACCCTACATCTACCCAACTCCTACCCTACATCTACCCAACTCCTACCCTACGACTACCACTATTAAATATTTAAAGAAAATGAAAAGAAAAAAACTTTCAATGTTAGCTTTATCTCGACAAATGGGGCCTAGGAATTTGTTGCCAATTTTTTAATTGCCCAAATCTGGTTGCGTAGGTGGAGACGCTCAGTTTGATACCCATATCGGCTAAACCTACCCCTACCCCTACCCCTACCCCTGCTCTTACCCTTATTCCTTCCCCGACCCCCACCCCACCCCTAGTGATTTTATTTTAATAAATGTGTTTTGCGTAATATTTTCCCTTAAAAATATGAGCCACATCTCGCAAAATGGGGCTTTGGAGCTAACTGCTAAGTTCAACGGGAAAGTAAAAAAACAGCGCTATATAAATTTTTAAAAAAATCAGAGAAAAAATTGTCCCCACATCTACCCAACTCCTACCCTACGACTACCCAACTCCTACCCTACATCTACCCTACATCTACCCAACTCCTACTCTACGACTACCACGATTAAGTGTGTAAAGAAAAGAAGAAGAAAAAAACTTTCAATGTTACCTTTATTCGAGAAATGGGGCCTAGGAGTTTGTTGCAAAATTTTTAATTGCCCAAATCAGGTTGCGTAGGTGGCGACGCGCAGTTTGATACCCATATCGGCTACTTCTACCCCTTCCCCTACTCCTACATCTACCCCTACCCCTATCCCTACACTATATCTACCTTACTTCTACCCTTTACCTACTCTACCACTACCCGTATTGAGTATTTATAGGAAAGAAACAAAAAAATGCTTTCAATATTAGCCTTTTCTCGCAAAAGAGCGCCAAGAATTGAATGTTCAAATTTTCACCGAGATGCCCGGATCCGCTACGTCAATACGCGTATTTTGATACCAATATCAGATATATTACAAAAGGAATAGAATATCAAAATGAATTATTTATAAAATATAAAGCTGTTTGATTTTCTGTGCTCCTGGGAGAAATACATTAATTTATAATTTTATACGCAAGTTATTACCCATTTAGAAGCAACAAAAAAATAAATATATTATGTCAATCTCGAAACAGATCTACACGCTTTTCGGATTCTGTGTATTTTGTCCATTTAAAAAAAATGGCGCTATTCAAAATAAATATTTATTAAACGGCGATTTCAGTTTCTGCAACATATTTCTCGTACGTTGAAAAGAATCAATTCATAATATCGATATATGTAGGTACCTTAGTATTTGTCGGAAAGTTTTCAATACCTACCCAGTAATTATTTTCGAATAAATTCATCGGGAAAATGTGTTCTTTTCAGTTGCTACACTGTCTTTAAATGATGAGGGTCACTCAAATAGTTAGTACTAATTTTGAATAAAAAAAAACACAGAAAAAATACGTAAATTTTAATATCAAAATTAAAAACCGTCTGTTTTTAAAATTTTTTTTTGAAATGTCATCGGTCGAGCATCCGCATTTCGAATTCCCGAACGCCAGCGCTCTTTTCGTAATAATTATATTTTTATAACCATAAACGTAATGAGAAATCGATAAAATTCATTACATCTTTATTTTAGAAACGTGACTCGGCGAAGCGAACGTTCGTTCCGACCTCCCGACTGATTTTCTGATAAAAAACGGAAAATTAAATTTTTAATAATAAAACAGAAAATTAATTGATTATTTTTCTAGCGAACTTTTTGAGCGACCCTCCCTCGCTAAAATGGCGGGTGCGAAACTCTAATGATTATTGAAAACGGCGCCAAATATCGCGAACAAATCGAACGAATCTTGCGGTTGAGAATAGAACCAACGCCGAACTCGAACGGATTTGATTTTTTTCTTGCTGAATTAACGTTAGTTCTATTTCTTGCCGACAGATGGAAATCGTTCCGTATCGTCGATACAAATTTTTCAGTAGTTTCCGGACTATAGATCACATTTTTCCCCAGATTTTTACCCCACATTTTCAACATCGTATACGACATCACAACGTCATATGCGACATTCATTTTCAGTAGTTGTCCGGGCAAATTGACCCTCGCGGTGTTCTAAACTCTGAGGGCGGTTCGGTCTACTTTCGCCAGACAGGAAAAAAAAAACCGTGGGGAAAACAGTGAATTTCGTGTCTCGCGAAAACGAACCTTGACGTGTTTCGAGTGGATAGGGCGCATGGTCGTTTTCGGCAAACCAGCCAAGTCTGAAAATTTACCCCCATAGAGCAATACTATATATACTAGGTTTTGCCCATTGCAGAGCTGCAATTGGTTATGAATAGTTGTGTATGTGTGTTTAAATGTGAATGAAGCAAGGAGTGTGTGTGTTGAAAATAATTTTTAAAACGAATATTGAGGAAAAATATTTATACTCAACCTCCTACCCCTACTCCAACTCCTACTCCAACTCCTCCTCCAACTCCTACTCCAACTCCTACTCCAACTCCTACTCCAACTCCTACTCCAACTCCTACTCCAACTCCTCCTCCAACTCCTACTCCAACTCCTACTCCAACTCCTACTCCAACTCCTACTCCAACTCCTACCCAACCTCAACCCAACACAAACCCTACTCCAACTCTACCCAACTCCTACTCCAACTCCTACTCCAACTCCTACCCAACTCCTACTCCAACTCCTACTCCAACTCCTACTCCAACTCCTACTCCAACTCCTACTCCAACTCCTACTCCAACCTCACCCTACTCCAACTCCTACTCCAACTCCTACTCCAACTCCTACTCCAACTCCTACTCCAGCTCCTACTCCAGCTCCTACTCCAGCTCCTACTCCAACTCCTACTCCAACTCCTACTCCAACTCCTACTCCAACTCCTACTCCAACTCCTACTCCAACTCCTACTCCAACTCCTACTCCAACTCCTACTCCAACTCCTACTCCAACTCCTACTCCAACTCCTACTCAACTCCTACTTCAACTCCTACTCCAACTCCTACTCCAACTCCTACTCCAACTCCTACTCCAACTCCTACTCCAACTCCTACTTCAACTCCTACTCCAACTCCTACTCCAACTCCTACTCCAACTCCTACTCCAACTCCTACCCTACATCTACCCAACTCCTACCCTACATCTACCCAACTCCTACCCTACATCTACCCAACTCCTACCCTACATCTACCCAACTCCTATCCTACGACTACCACTATAAGTATTTAAAGAAAATGAAAAGAAAAAAACTTTCAATGTTAGCTTTATCTCGACAAATGGGGCCTAGGAATTTGTTGCCAAATTTTTAATTTCCCAAATCTCGTTGCGTAGGTGGAGACGCTCAGTTTGATACCCATATCGGATAAACCTACCCCTACCCCTACCCCTACCCCTGCTCATACCCCTATTCCTTCCCCGACCCCTACCCCACCCCTAGTGATTTTATTTTAATAAATGTGTTTTGCGTAATATTTTCCCTTAAAAATATGAGCCACATCTTACAAAATGGGGCTTTGGAGCTAACTGCTAAGTTCAAGGGGAAAGTAAAAAAACAGCGCTATATAAATTTTTAAAAAAATCATACAAAAAATTGTCGTTTTCTATCAATAAATGATTTTTTATCGATTTTTTTCGTTCACTGAATTATTTGTTCGTTGTATATTTCAAATTAGTATTACAATATTACTCATATAAGTATTAATAATGGCACCGTGTAAAATCGCCTCGGCATTAAAAAAACCGTAATTCTATTTCAACAAATTCGTTTATTTAAAATATTATTAAACCTTCAAAGCATTTTTTTCATACTATTCGTTTAGTTTCCTTTAAATACTTGGGTACCTACCTACCCGGAAATTAAATTCGAATGCTTTATTAGATAAAATTCTCACGTAGGTACTTTTGTATTTGCATACAATCTATGGAAAATTCTCTAAGAAAAATTATGCAATATGAGAGCGGGCGGGAAGGAACGAAATGGCGCTTTTTTTTATATTTCCCAACTGTCAAAAGTTTGAACGATTATTGTGGAAGTTTTCCCATGGGTTGTTATAGATGTCCCGATTTTCAAAACTTCCTACGGGGTTTTTAAAAGCGATTATCTATTTAGTTAAGCTCTCCGATTCGTCTAAATAAAGGATTATGTAATTTCGAGGGAGACGGCAAAAGTTGAAGAACATTTTCCGCCGAGAGATCAGATTTTGGCTTTTGTACGTAGTTTTTAAATATATACTCGGCGAGTCTATTATTTTTCTTTCACTGGCAACACGTACGGTAAAAGATCGCTGGAAACTCGAATGAAACTCGAGCAGCGCCACACGGCGGGTAGGAAGATCGCGGTTGAAAATAAAACCAACGCAAAACTCGATCGGATTTGAATTTTTTCTTACTTAATTAACGCTAGTTTTAGTTCTCGCCGACAGTTGGAAACCATAATCGATCACTATTTTCGATACAAAATTTTCAGTAGTTTCCAGAGATTTTTTAAGAATGCGAGTTTCGATCCGCGGCTAACTTCGGTTTGCTGAATTTGTTGCACGCGAAAATGAGCCTTGCGGTGTTTTAAACTCGGCGGGCGGTTAGGTCCACTTTCGCGAGACAGGCCGACGACACGGACCTTATCCGATTCTGAGCCTTATTTTCTTTGAAATTCGATATGCGGAAGGATGATTTTCGCCTGGCTGCGAAAGTCCGCTGCCCTTAAGCTAAAATGAACCTTGAGGTGTTTTAAATGGATAGGGCGCCAAGGTCGCTTTCGGCCGGCCAGGCGTGGTCTGAAAATCGAAAAAAGTTAGAACAATACTATATATACTAGGTTTTGCCTATTGCAGAGCTGCAATTGGTTATGAATAGTTGTGTATGTGTGTTTAAATGTGAATGATGCAAGGAGTGTGTGTGTTGAAAATAATTTTTAAAACGAATATTGAGAAAAATATTTATACTCACCCTCCTACCCCTACTCCAACTCCTACTCCAACTCCTACTCGAACTCCTACTCCAACTCCTACTCCAACTCCTACTCGAACTCCTACTCCAACTCCTACTCCAACTCCTACTCCAACTCCTACTCCAACTCCTACTCCAACTCCTACTCCAACTCCTACTCCAACTCCTACTCCAACTCCTACTCTCTACTCCAACTCCTACTCCAACTCCTACTCCAACCCTACCTACACTACCAACTCCTACCCTACATCTACCCAACTCCTACCCTACATCTACCCAACTCCTACCCTACATCTACCCAACTCCTACCCTACATCTACCCAACTCCTACCTTACGACTACCACTATTAAGTATTTAAAGAAAATGAAAAGAAAAAACTTTCAATCTTAGCTTTATCTCGATAAATGGGGCCTAGGAATTTGTTGCCAAATTTTTAATTGCCCAAATCTCGTTGCGTAGGTGGAGACGCTCAGTTTGATACCCATATCGGCTAAACCTACCCCTACCCCTACCCCTACCCTGCTCTTACCCCTATTCCTTCCCCGACCCCTACCCCACCCCTAGTGATTTTATTTTAATAAATGTGTTTTGCGTAATATTTTACCTTAAAAATATGAGCCACATCTTTCAAAATGGGGCTTTGGAGCTAACTGCTAAGTTCAAGGGGAAAGTAAAAAAACAGCGCTATATAAATCTTTTAAAAAATCAGAGAAAAAAATACCGTTTTCTATCAATAAATGCTATTTTAATGATTTTTTTCGTTCACCGAATTATTTTCTCCTGGTATATTTCAAATGAATATTTCAATTTTGTTCGGGTAGGTATTTATAATGGCGCCGTGTAAAATCGCCTACGCATTAAAAAAAAACCGTAATTCTATTTCGACAAATTCGTTTATTTAAAATATTATTAAACCTTCAAAGCATTTTTTGCATACTATTCCGATAGGCTGCTGCTCTGAAAAATGGGGTACCTACCCGGAATTAAATTCGAATGCTTCAGTTCATTACAGGTTGTTGGGTAGGTACTTTGTAATATTGCACTTGCCTTCAAACTGATCCCATAGAAAATGGAATCGCCGCGAAAGAATAAAATGAAGATTTTTAATCAACTTTTATAACTGTCAAAAGTTTGAACGATTACTGTGGATTTTTCGACATGGGTGTCTGTAAATGTCGCGATTGTTAAAACTCCCGCCACCTGTTTTAGTACGGATTATCCATTTATTTAACCTCTTCGACTCACAGAAATGAAAGATTAAGTATTTTCGTGGCCGACGGCAATAGTGGAAGAAAATTTACCGCCGAGAGATCAGGTTTCCGTTTTTGTACGTACTTTTTAAATATTCTCGTGGGCAATTATTTTTCTTTCACCGGCAACACGTAGGGTGAGAAAGATCGCTGGAAACTCGAATGAAGATCGAGCAGCGCCACCCGGCGGGTACGAAGATTGCGGTTGAAAATAGAACCGACTCGATTGGTTTTGAATTTTTCCTCACTTAATTAACGTTACTTCTAGTTTTCGCCGACAGATGGAACCCGTAATCGTTCCCTATCTTCGATACGAATTTTTCAGTAGTTTCTAGAGATTTTTCTTAGATCACAATTTTTTTCCCGATATTTTCAGACTTGGCCGGCTAATGGGACCCTTCCGGTGTTCTAAACTCTACGGGCGGTTAGGTCGACTTTCGCGAGACAGGGCCGGTCCGAAAAAATGACACATTTTTTTTGACCGAAAACGAACCTTGAGGTGTTTCGAATGGATAGGGCGCTAAGGTCGCTTTCGGCTTGGCCGGCGAAGTCTGAAAATGGGGAAAAGTTAGAACAATCCTAAAATGAACCTGAGGCGTTTCGAATGGATAGGGCGCCAAGGTCGCTTTCGGCTTGGCCGGCGGAAGTCCGAAAATGGGGAAAAGTTAAAGCAATACTATATACTAGGTTTTGCCTATTGCAGAGCTGCAATTGGTTTGAATAGTTGTGTATGTGTGTTGTAATGTGGATGAAGCAAGAAGTGTGTGTGTTGGAAATAATTTTTAAAACGAATATTTGAAAAATATTTATACTCAACCTCCTACCCCTACTCCAACTCCTACTCCAACTCCTACTCCAACTCCTACTCCAACTCCTACTCCAACTCCTTCTCCAACTCCTACTCCAACTCCTACTCCAACTCCTACTCCAACTCCTACTCCAACTCCTACTCCAACTCCTACTCCAACTCCTACTCCAACTCCTACTCCAACTCCAACTCCTACTCCAACTCCTACTCCAACTCCTACTCCAACTCCTACTCCAACTCCTACTCCAACTCCTACTCCAACTCCTACTCCAACTCCTACTCCAACTCCTACTCCAACTCCTACTCCAACTCCTACTCCAACTCCTACTCCAACCTCTACTCCAACTCCTACTCTAACTCCTACTCCAACTCCTACTCCAACTCCTACTCCAACTCCTACTCCAACTCCTACTCCAACTCCTACTCCAACTCCTACTCCAACTCCTACTCCAACTCCTACTACAACTCCTACTCCAACTCCTACTCCAACTTCTACTCCAACTCCTACTCCAACTCCTACTCCAACTCCTACTCCAACTCCTACTCCAACTCCTACTCCAAATCCTACTCCAACTCCTACTCCAACTCCTACTCCAACTCCTACTCCAACTCCTACTCCAATTCCTACTCCAACTCCTACTCCAACTCCTACTCCAACTCCTACTCCAAAGGCTACTCCAACTCCTACTCCAACTCCTACTCCAACTCCTACTCCAACTCCTACTCCAACTCCTACCCTACATCTACCCAACTCCTACCCTACATCTAGCCAACTCCTACCCTACATCTACCCAACTCCTACCCTACATCTACCCAACTCCTACCCTACGACTACCACTATTAAGTATTTAAAGAAAATGAAAAGAAAAAAACTTTCAATGTTAGCTTTATCTCGACAAATGGGGCCTAGAAATTTGTTGCCAAATTTTTAATTTCCCAAATCTCGTTGCGTAGGTGGAGACGCTCAGTTTGATACCCATATCGGCTAAACCTACCCCTACCCCTACCCCTACCCTGCTCTTACCCCTATTCCTTCCCCGACCCCTACCCCACCCCTAGTGATTTTATTTTAATAAATGTGTTTTGCGTAATATTTTCCCTTAAAAATATGAGCCACATCTTGCAAAATGGGGCTTCTGAGCTAATTGCTAAGTTCAAGGGGAGAGTAAAAAACAGCGCTATATAAATTTGAAAAAAAATCATCCAAAAAATTGTCGTTTTCTATCAATAAATTAATTTTTATCGATTTTTTTCGTTCACCGAATTATTTGTTCCTTGTATATTTTAAATTGGTATTACAATATTAGTCAGGTAAGTATTAATAATGGCGCCGTGTAAAATCGCTTACGCATTAAAAAAAACTCGTAATTTTATTTCAAGATATTCGTTCATTTTAAATATTATTAAACCTTCAAAGTAATTTTTTCATACTATTCCTATAGGTTCCTCCTAAAACTTGGGTACCTACTCGAAAATTAAATTCGAATGCTTCCATACATTAGATTCTCGGGTAGGTACTTGTAATATTGCACTTTTCTACAAACTGAAGGAATTTTCTCGAACAAAATTATCCCATAGAAAAGTGGAATAGGCGCGAAAGAATAAAATGACGATTTTTATCAGCTTTCATAACTGTCAAAAGTTTGAACGATTATCGTGAAAGTTTTTCCATGTGTTGTTGTATATGTCGCGATTTTCAAAACTTCCTACGTGGTTTTTAAAAGCGATTATCTATTTAGTTAACCTCTCCGATTCGTCTAAGTAAAGGATATTGTAATTTCGTGGGAGACGGCAAAAGTTGAAGATAATTTTCCGCCGAGAGATCCGATTTTGGCTTTTGTACGTAGTTTTGAAATATATACTCGGCGAGTCTATTATTTTTCTTTCACTGGCAACACGTACCGTAAAAGATCGCTGGAAACTCGAATGAAACTCGAGCAGCGCCACACGGCGGGTAGGAAGATTGCGGTTGAAAATAGAACCGACTCGATTGAATTTGAATTTTTGCTTACCGATTTAAGGTTAGTTCTAGTTCTCGCCGATAGATGGAACCCGTAATCGTTCAATATCTTCGATACAAAATTTTCAGTAGTTTCCAGAGATTTTTTTAAGAATGCGAGTTTCGATCCGCGGCTAACTTC
>JAHDVE020007331.1:0-45796 GCA_022606495.2 Halesus radiatus | reverse complement strand
GCCAATATTGTTTGGAATTAATTAGTGAAATCCGTGGATCGGATGTGTTCACACAGCAGTCAGCAGTGTCAGCACACCGATGCGGGGAATACGTGCGAGATCGCTATCGGCATTAAAGTAACGCGCGTTACTTATCGTAACGTTTCTTTGTGACAGCCTCTGGTGCATCAAATTGGAAGTAAACTTGTGGAAATACTACCGAATTAACATACTATAATGAGCGCTCTTCTCTCGTACACAATTGGAATGGGTTTTACAGTTGTCCAAATGACGGGCGGACATATAGCGAGCCCGTAATAAAATCGCCCAAATAATTTTATATCCCGATTAAGGTCAGCGGGGCCCACGCGTTGCCCGGGCCATTGTTTGACGGTCGCCGGACATTTTTTATCGCACTTTATGTCGTATTATTTCCACAATGGAACCATCTTGGAATGGTCGTCTTACAAATATGGTGGAAGCCACTTGCGCTGATTTTATAATGCTATGAATATTTCGTGTTAGAGGTCTCGTAAATAATAACAAGTAATGGATTCTAGTTCTGTCGCGAGAAACAAATATGGTATTATTCCATCGTTAAATAAAATATTTACTTCGTAATTATAGATTAGTCACAATTAACACAAACTATTTGTGTTCCATAAAAGCAAAATAACGATTATTATATTTTTAGTTTTGTTTCTTTTCTTGAATAATTAAATTATTAACCGATTTCTCTAGAAAACGGAAGTTGGGAGGGAAAATATACACCTACACTTGAAATAAAACGAGTTCTCAGTCCCATCATATTATTAATAATGGCGGCTAGCAGGTACGTACAGTTTTTAGCATGCCAGTTTTTCCTCAAAAATAAAGGAGTATCAAGAAATAAAAGTGTTATTTGTTTTTAATATTTATTTCCATTACTCTATATTAAAAAAAATATATATATATATAATTGAAATTTATCGTACATGTACAGCACTAAAAAAAAATTGTATTACATATTTAATTGAAAATCTGATGTGAATAAGAAAACATGTGTTTTAATTGTTAATTAATAATAAATATTTTGCCAAATACTACTTCGTAGTTTAATTACATTATTAAATAATACATCATTTCATAAAACTACTAATTTAACAATACATCATTTAATAAAACTACTAATTTAATAAACCCGTTTAATAAAACTGTTCATTTAATAATAAATCATTTAATAAAATATTTTTTTAAAAATTATTATATTTATTTTAATTGAAATGTATACAATACATTATGCATTGCATTCCCAAGAGTTATGAAACTATGTTTTTCTTCAAACAAACAAACATTCTCGGTTTACCCGCGTAATGTAGTTTTTAACTCCTGACGTTTCTGACAAATCACACTGTCCATCTTCAGATGCCTTATATTTTGAACTGATCGCTTGCGCGTGTCCGTTCAACCCAGTAGTCAAAACCTCTTGGATTTTCCCTCAACTTTTACCTCAACTTCGTTATGTCTTATATGAAGAAAAAAAGGAATTAATTCAATCATTAATTTTATAATACATAAGCTAATGAGAATAATTGTTTTTATAATTTCTTCAAAAGATTGGTATTCACTTCGTTGCGTAATTATTAAAAATTGAATTAAAAATTACATGAATTAAAAAATACATGAGTTAAAAATTACATGAATTAAAAATAATATGAATTAAAAATTACATGAATTAAAAATTACATGTATTAAAAATAACATGAATTAGAAAATACGTGAAATAAAAATTACATGAATTAAAAATAACACGAATTAAAAAATACATGGATTAAAAATTACATTAATTTTTAATTCATGTAATTTTAATTTTTTAATACTTTAATAATTATTATATTAATTCTTTATTATTATATTAATTCTTTAAAAGTACGTAGTAATTTTTAATTCTTTAATAGTTGTTTTTATTCCAGGACGTGGAGAGATTAATGCAATCCCACACATCCTATAGACAGTATTTATATACATAGTATTTAAATAAATAGTATTTAAATTAAATGCATAAATTTAAAGTTAGACTTAAAAAAAATATTTAAAATAAAAAAAACAGGACATACGTATTAAAAAGTAAATAAAAAATATTTGAAATAAAAATTATTGAAATATGAAAAATTATTGAAAAATAATTGATAATTGGTAGAACCATTAATTTAATAATGCGTAATTTAAAACAAAGTAGGCGTTGTTCTGTTAAAGTCAAACGCAATTATGAGATTGTAGAACTATCATTAATTTAATGACCAGTTGATTTATTTTCTTTCAGTTATGGCATTAAAAGTGACACTGAATAAATCGCAAGTTATTGAAAAAATAACTATTTTTGTTAATATTTTTATGTAGGTAGTAGATCAAATAATTGGCACAGCAGTTACCCAGAAAATTCAGGTTCGCTTAAATTGGAAAATTGAAAAATATATTAGAAAATTTATCAATTTTAAATTTACTTGATAACATTGACTCACTTTATTTCCAAGTGATGCGCACTGTTCTGAGAGTTGACCTAATACGATATCAAATCATATAACGCGCATTAATTCAACAAACCTCGGATTAAACATACGATTTAACATTGACACCGACGCTTGAATAATCAACCCAAATAAAAATACACACTTTAAACCTTCGCTCAATTCAAATGTTACAGTTGCAGCCGCAATTATTATTTGCTCGCGACCTTTATTTGGAAATCGCCACTTTATCGATTGGAAACAGTAATAAAATTAAAATCGTATGGAAGATCGGATTACATGTAACTTATCTGCGACAGATTATGTAGGTAGGTTTTGCCCGAATTAAGTTTTTATTGTGTTTTATGAACTAGATTTTTATTGCGACAGATTAACTGTAACTTTGTTCGCACAAAATAAGATTTTTTTATGTCTTTATTTTGAATAGACAAACCATTATTGTTAGTGACGGTGACTTACAAGAGCACGATTCAAAGATTCTAACGATATACTCGTACTTATGTTTTAATTTTAAATTTAAAAATAACTAATTATAATCTATTTAATAATAATAATAATAATTGGATTACTTCTATAGCGCCGTTTTCGTGAGAAAATCACCTCAAGGGCGCTTTACGTAACTACTTATTATAACTTATATACTACTAGCTGATATGTACCCGGCCGTGCTCGGGATTTAAAAAAAAGTAATTAAGTTATGAAGTTGTGAATTCTCGCCTTTCATTAGGGTTCCATAATTGATTTGATAACGAAAGTAACTATCTCCAAATAAAGAAACATTCATTTAAATATTTTATTTTATTGCCAACGTTTATTTTTTCAAAACATAAATTATAAAGTTCTAAATCATAGTTCTAAATCATAAAGTTCTTAAGTAGGTACCTACTTGTGTTTTCCATTTAGAAAATATTCTACCGAAAAAAACCTTCTTCTTTTGAATATGCAATCTGTGGCTAACCGGAGTGTTATATCTATGTGCTAACCTAAATAAATCCTGTATACCTTTATCAAATAAACTGCGTTGCGTATTGGCTTTGTTTTTTTTTCGGTTAGACTATTTACTTCCATTTTCTTGTATTATTTCTGTGAATGAATATAATATTGTTAGAATTTTTCTTGGTAACAAGTTGTTTCTTATTTTGTGTATAAAAATCATTGAGTTCAATGTCAGCATTTGTTTCAATGTTATCCAATTTAATTCCTCTAAAAATTTTAGCTACTTTTTAATATCTATTTCGCTTTAGTATTATTAGTACATTGTTCTGTTTTGAAGAATTTTTATTAAGGAACACCGATTCTGAATATATAACTTTTCATTATATGTAGAATTTAATCGTTATTTAAAAGTGAATAAAAAGATCAGCTCATCAGAACACCGTTTTATGTTGGTACCATTGCATTTGGAACATCTGACGTCACGCGAGTACTCTGCTTGTGTAACAGTATGATTTTTTTTTTTTGATATTGTTTTGTATTTTTAATATGTATTTTTTTATTTAAAAAAAAATTGAACTTATTTTGGGTAACTTTAAGCTCTATAATTGTAGTTCAATATAAACAACTATCATTCATGAAAGAAATAAGAGTATTCATGAACAAGCCAATTATCAACAAGGATATTGGGGAAATAATGATTGTCAATACAATTATTATCCTTTTAGTTAAAGTTTCTAAAAAGGCACATAATTTTATTACTTATGTTTAGTTATGGTTTACCATGAATGAAACATACAATTATGCACGGTAAAGCTCATCTTTCTTTTGACATTTGACATTCTAACCACAAAACTGATTAAAACCGATCGGCCATAGATTTGGAGCGTTTTGGGGCCTTTGAAAAATTGAAACTTTGATAATTGTTTTAATCATGAAAACTAACTTTAGAAAAACGACATATACTGGTGTTTAAGTTTGAATGTCATTATTGATATAAAAAAATTGGACTGGAGTTCCTTATTTGTTTAATTCTCTGTCGTTACACAAGAAAAGCGTCGTTGAGCAGTAGTTAAAGTGTGGAGCAATAATAGAGTTGTAAATTGTTCTATGATATTGAACAGAGAAATATTACAAAAGTTATATATAAAATAATACAAATTAACTGAAAAACATAATTTTTATGAGCAACACTTCAGCACGGAGTATGGAATATTTCAGTTACGGGAAAAGTATATACGCCAGCTAATAAAACTTTGTCAACCTAACACATTAGGAACACGAGCATTGTGATATTTTTCTTCAAAATCGAATAACCCGAGTTAACTACCCCAGCTGACCTTCACCTCCAAGAAGACAACACAGGACGCCCCGTACTTCATTCCTCACTTCACCTTGTCTAGTAGATAAAATAGTGCATTGAACTCTCAAATAAGATTACATTATCTAGTTCCGTCTTAAATCGATGCATATGTACTCAATACAAAACGTCAACATCCGTTGCGTAACTGATAATACTATTTTGTTGTTTTGTACCAAATAAACTTTAGATATTAGATTAATCAGGACAGCTATAAAAGTGGCTGCCTCACCCTAAGTGAATTAATCTCTCTTGTCGAGTGAATCCAAGCAGTTGCTTGTCGTATTGCTCACATGATAATTCCTTTTGAAATTGTACGTTACTTGTTGTATTTTATAATGTTATAAAATAAAGGATAATTAAATCCAAATATTGTTTAATTCTTTGAATCAAAGTGAACAAGAAAAGTTAACTGGCGCCCAGTACGTGGGTCATAAAATTCGGGGAAGCTGTTAAACTTGGCCGTAGCCAGGACTCCCTAGGTGTTTTTAAATACCTCAACGCGAAGGACCAATCAAAAAAAATCGTTAACTGCGACAACATTCATGTAAGTACATTTTTCAATTGTTCGTCTATCCCATCCGTACGATAGATCCTTTCCCTACCTTATCCAAAAGGTTAGAGATAAAATCCAAAAAAAATCTTTTTATAAAATGGCACAGCCAAACGAGAGATCCGCTCTCCAATACTCAGAGTCGATTCTGGAGTATGACGGTTCTGCGCAAGATATTAATTTGTTTATAAAATCAGCTAGGGGTTACATTGCACGAAACGGCAATACCCCAAGCAATGTCGAAAGAGTAATTTCGAGATTGCGCGGCAAGGCATTACATGTGATCCTTATGAACGATCACGAAAATAATATCGAAAAAATTTTGGAATCGTTAAAAATTGAATGTGGTGACAACAAGTCGGTCACATTACTTCAGACCGAGCTAATTAACTTCAATCGGGGAAATAGAGAATTCGGAACCCTGATTCATGAAATGAATCAAATATTATTTTCAATAAAAATTAAAATTTCGGACCAATATGGACCAGCGAGTGCGCAGCTCCTAATGGAACCATATAAAGACACGGCACGTAATACGTTGTTAAATTTTTTACCCACACATATTAAATGTGCAAATCTAACAAAAATTACGACACCCTGTGTGTTGAGATACGTATGTTGGAGGCGCATGGTGAACTCCACTATAACAGAACTAAACATGTGCCTAATTCCCCACAACCAACGCAAAATAAATTTCACCCAACTCAGTTCGGACAAAACTTCAATAGAACATTTAATAACCCACAATATAATCCAAACGGTTATAGAACGAATCATACCAATTTTAATAATAATAATAATTATAAACCGTGGCAACACAATAACTTCACGAACAACAAACCCGGACAGAATTTCGGGGTTCGAAATAATAACATGTCGCAACACAATAATTCTAAATATCTAGGAAACCCACAACGCCGTAACGAGGATGTTAGTATGAGGACAGCGCCTATGCCACGCTCGTTCAAAGGCCCAGTCATAGACTTGGGTAATGGACGTACGGCACAGGAGCTATTTCAATGTGATCACGGAGGCCAGGATTTTTGGGCGACCGAAGAAGATCCCCAAAAAACCTCGTCCAACTAAACCACATTCATTAATTTATTTATTGTAATGGACTTCCATATGTAGAAGCTCCATAAAACATAAATTTTTAATCGATACTGGTAGTTCAAATCATTCAGGCTCTACTCATATATATATATATATATTTTTTGCAACTAAATTAACAAAGAATTTTCGGTACGAACGGCGCACACCATAACGACCCATAGAGGTACGGTTGTGACGCATTTTGAAAAAAAAAAAAACTCCAACAAAGCAAGTTCAACTATTCCATGTAATGGACATAATCGAACTTGATGAATTATTGGAGAATAATGAACGTGGCTGCACAAACCATGTAGCCGACTTATTATCTAGAGTAGAGATCCATCATAGTGAGGTTAGTGATGATCAAGACTCGTTACGAGTAGAAATCACTTCGGATGCCCAGAGTGTCGCCGACACCATGCATAGCCATGTGGACGATAATGGAGGAATCCCGATTCGTCACAAGCATCCACCCCCACGTATGAATAGGATATTTACAGAATCGAGTAATCAGGAATTGAAAACAAAAGAAGCAGGTACGGATCATGTTTGGTGTATCCCCCTCGATAATGCGCGATGTATATTTTTAATTAGAATTGAAATTAAGACACTTTTGTACTTTCTTCCACTTATTTATTTTCACCAGGACCGGTTTCATCCCACTACGGACATTTATATTTTTAAATTATGAAAAATGTTTAAACAAGAATAAATATGTGGTAATTATTAATGACGACAAGTTATACCAAATCGTCAGTAAATGTTGTAGAAAAGAACTGATTACAGTTATATTTTAATTACAATAAATTTATAAGAAATAATAATATAACCTTACCTAATGTAGGCTTAGAACGTTTAAAATATTTAATTGACCATAATAAAGCATTGATAGATAACCTTATTGAAACTAGACATAAACGAGGTCTTATAAATGGTATCGGGTCGGTAATTAAATTAATAACGGGAAATTTAGATGATAATGATATGAATAAGATAACGCAACAAATGGAAAGTAATCTACATTTGAATCAACAACGAATCTCTGTTACTTCGAAAACCTTAGAAGATTATTACACTAAACTTAAAAATATTTCACTTAACCAATTAGTTATATGGGCTCAAATAAGCCACGATCATTATGAAGATCAAACTGATTTGTTGATCACCCATTTAATTTATCAAACGGAAACAATAACTGAATTAGTAACTAGAATCACGGAAGCAATTACCTTTGCCGCTCATGGAATGTACCACCCTAGCATTATTAAACCAAAAGTCTTCATGGACTCAATATCACAAATAAATTCAGAAAACTTATTTTCTAAAGACTTTGATATTATTCAACGCTTTTTACAAGTTCAACTCATAAAAACCAAGCAAACCTTGCATTTTATTCTATCCCTTCCACTAGTAGAGAATACAGTATACATGTATTATGAAATTATTCCCATAATATCCAAACCAGGTACCCAATGCTTCCAACCCCACCTCCCATCCAGACGAATATTGAGAGATGGAAAACAAATGTATGTCGCAAGCAAATGCCAAATAATCTCAGACCAAAACAGCTTATGTAACAAAGAAGTAAATACCATTGATGATTGCACCACCTTGGTGTTAGAAACCCAAAACGAGCAGAACTGCAGCCTTCACAAGATCACATGCCCAGAAGAATATACCCATATTATAGGAGACAATATGATGTATGTATTTCGTGACAAGCCCACCCCACTACAAGCACATTGCCTACAACATAAACAGAGTATTGTTATTTCTAAATCAGTACTCGTGACCAACGATGAATGCAGCATACAAGGAAAAACATTTAATATGGGACGGACTATCAACAAGGAAACATTAGTCATTACGTATTCCAGAGAAGAACTACATGTATTACAGTTACTCACATTACATATGGACGAAATAGAAAAACCACACGAAGATTCCAGCATCACCACCAACGTGACAGAAACCACCTCCACCAGTGGAAGTCTACATATCACACTAACAAGTTGCCTAATAATATTGGCAATTGGATATATCCTATGGAAAATATGTAAACTCTTCGCATCCCGAAGGAGTTCCCATTTAAAGGGGGGAGAGTTAACTACCCTAGCTGACCTTCACCTCCAAGAAGACAACACAGGACGCCCCGTACTTCATTCCTCACTTCACCTTGTCTAGTAGATAAAATAGTGCATTGAACTCTCAAATAAGATTACATTATCTAGTTCCGTCTTAAATCGATGCATATGTACTCAATACAAAACGTCAACATCCGTTGCGTAACTGATAATACTATTTTGTTGTTTTGTACCAAATAAACTTTAGATATTAGATTAATCAGGACAGCTATAAAAGTGGCTGCCTCACCCTAAGTGAATTAATCTATCTTGTCGAGTGAATCCAAGCAGTTGCTTGTCGTATTGCTCACATGATAATTCCTTTTGAAATTGTACGTTACTTGTTGTATTTTATAATGTTATAAAATAAAGGATAATTAAATCCAAATATTGTTTAATTCTTTGAATCAAAGTGAACAAGAAAAGTTAACTCCCGCGAACATTCTCGTATCGACAAGATTGGGCCGCCGATAAGGTTCGACGTTCAATATGACTGGCAATATCCCCGGAGAGCCTGCGAGTGCTTAAATTTGTAGGGTTTATCTTAATGCAGCGGTTATAAAATCGGATTACGCGGGTAATTGAGTAAATTTATCCGCCGGTCCCGCGCGAATTGCCCCGAGTCCTTTGGCACGTAAAAATTTTATATAGATGCACTTTCAACTCTCAAGATGCAAAGCGATATATAATGTCGAAGTGAAGTTCCAAACGGTTGAGGCCAACGGATTATAAGCCTCTTCGGATTAAGAACGCGTTCTTTATTGCATCACATATAAGAAGAAATCGTAAATTATTTCCATGAAGCTCTGGAAATACTTATATATCTTATTTTGATAAATACAAAGTAAGTCAATAAGAGAAGCCGAACACATTTTTATATTTTATTAACTTGTTCATCAATATTCCTTATTACATCTGTTAAGTAATTTTTGGAAGGTCGATTAAAATTTACGCTTGCCCCTGCAATTAGAAAAGATACAATTTTTTCAGAGGTTATTTTTGCGCTGAATGGAAAACGAACTCGCAACCTTCAGACTTCTTTTACTCGATATGTTACGTGGCCTACATTGCTAAGGTCGTCAGAATAATTCATATAACCGTTTTAGAATAATCTTATTTATTTTCCCGTATTCTTTTATACTTAATCTAACATCATTTTTCTAAGGTGAGTTTAGGCAAGGTTTGTTTTCTAAAAGTCCTTTTATCGTTGAACTCGCTTAAATTTATTTTTATGAAAAATTATTAAGTAGCTCTTTTGAGGATTTTTATGAATTGTGGGAACTATACAAACCCAAGCCAGAACATATTAATGATGGCTTTCAAGATAGGAGGAATTGTTTGCTAAGCTGAACTGCTGATTCGAAGAAGTATATAAACACGAGAAAAGCATCATTCCAAAACTTATACTACCTATCCCTTTAAGTTGTGTAAGAAGCAGGTAAAAAATAAACAATAAAGATTTTTAAATTACCCAATCAATCTTCTTTCTCTTTCTGTTTTCAATAATATGTCTCACTTCTCACTACCAACATCTGTTCATACCTATAAGTTTGATATATTTAATGAACCGTTCATAAATTGCTGAGGCATTCCTCCCCACGAACGAGGAACGAGAGCGAGCAGCTCGCCATTTCCTCTCGCTTAATTACTTCAGCAGTGTTTAAGTTTGCAATCAGGTAATATGACAACAGGTGTCACTAGTTGATTTATCTGAGCGGCAAGATTTACGGGAGCTTCCACAATTATCCGCTAGTTGGATTAACAGACGGGGTTCGGATCTCGGAAATTATTATATCTCGTGCGTGTAATAATAATTTTACTTTATTTATGCATTGAGACCGACCCACGAGAGCCGAGTATTAACATTAAAATTCACTTTCCTTCAAAATTCGGCAAAGATTTATATAATTTACTCAAAATGGGAAGTATTTTTGGATAACTTTTTTATGTCGTCTCAGTCTTAAGACATTTCCAAAAGAACTTAAAGGGTTACTACTAATACTAATTAATTAATTGTTCATTTAATTAATCTCCTTTTGACTTTCCCCACATATTAAGTGAGGAACACGAAACTGGCTTTTCTAGGTAAGTTATAATAAAATGCGTATTTAAATTGTTAATTTATTTTACGTTTAACCCTTCCTTGCCGGTGCTGTTAAGTGACTTGACATGTATCTAATTATTTCGATATCTCTGTAAATATACTTAGCACAGATTTAATATTTTAGTTTTTTTTGCGAAATACGTGTATTGAAATAAATATTTAAAATATACAAGTACTTATCAAACGTAACAGATAAAAAAAATGTCGGAAAATCATGAAAAAATTGTCAATACCTACTAGTATATACGGCTGCGTGCGTTGATAACTTGCCGAGTTGTGCGATAGTGAGCGAGAGAGGTAAGGGGTTTTGCTCACCGTGCTACGATGCGCAGTCGTCAGTTAAGTAGTAGCCGGCGGTCTACAGGATGTAATGGACGTATCGTGTGTTTTATACGTGGCCGATATTTTTTATTTTTTTTCAACACTTATACACAGTATTTTATTTATGTAAATATGTATGCACTATTATTAAAATGGCATAAATAAGTAATAAATGTGAACTGTTTTTTCATCCATATTAAAAATCATAAAATTCTAAATGTGTACTCTGTACACTGAGTGTACAGCATAGGAGTTAGGGGGACTTTTTAGAACCGTAAGGGAAGGGTTAAACTTATATAAATTCTATAACAAGTTCAAAACCAATAATTATAAATCACTAATGACTTTTTAAATGAAATTTACATTTTACTCCATGGAAAACAGGTATCTAATTTATTTTACAAATAAAATTTTGGCCTAAAACTACGCTTTTTTATTGTGAACACAGCACAGGAGTCTCAACTGCTCCCAACCGTCTGGAGCCAATGGAACTAAGCTATCCCAAATTATGGCATGTTGAGGGCATGAAGGTAGTGGGGAGGGAGATGGGGAAAAGGAAGGCAGGAAAATACCCGGCTACTCAGACCTGGTCACCAAGCACGGCTAAAATCAATTCAAGCATAGTTTCGATTTTGATTGGTGGTCTTTCGCCAGGGTGATACTGAGAGTATCTCCCAGTCCGGCTATTCTGTATTTCTATACGACAAATCGGTAATATTTTTTGACAGATATTTAAGCCTAACGAGCTGCAATATTGTAGCAATTCCTGAAGCCAATCTCATGTCTCCTGATTAAAATTAATATATCTCTTATAAAAATCGACGTTATTCACGTCCAAATTAGAATGATTCCACAGTTTTGTTCGACTTTAAAATAAAATGTATGTTCAATTAGTTAGTATTAAATTATTTAAACTTATAAACATTATTGTAATATTTCGTCATAGAAGAAGATTATATTAACAACTCTCAAAGAAGTATGAAAAAGACGAATGAACATATAATAAAAAGGTAATATTGAGAGCTGTTAATAGTGTCTTCTCTAATTATTAAATATTATGGCGAGGTTATTAAGCTTCAATAAATTAATACTAATAAATTCAATATTTATTACAACTGTAGTAAAAGTCAAAAGACATCACACGAATAAAATTGAATAGGTATATCCAGGACACCGTCTATGTTGCAAAAATTTCGGTAGAACTTTGCACTCGCACAATAGATGGCAGCCATAAAATATTGTAAATAATTGATGATAATGTTAGTCAATCTAAGGGAAGTATGATATTGATAAAAATGACCGAATAACTAGGTCTCGATAGGTCAATTGGTAGAGGTACTTATCCCGGTAAGTCTAGAGGATCTGAGTTTGACATCCCATTCGCGAAAAAAAAAATTAAATGAACATTCTATTTATGTACATATTTATCGTAAAATTATTAGTTCGGTGATGCCCAACCCATTTAAATCAATTTGTCTTGAAACCGGGCGGTTTTTTATTTCTTCCTCGTAAATTTATCCTACGTTACCGCTTCCCTCGATAATGTCTTCTGTTAGACGGGTTTATTCGGTTTGCTATAAATGACTGGATTGTGCTTATTTTTCGCAAGTAATTTTACAGTGATGAGCCCAATGACACTTTATGAGTTTTTTGAGACCACTAAACGCCCGTGAAGCTGATGGCATTAATAAATTCGATCTTATAAGTAAATATCAACTTTGTCCCGCGAACATTAATGAAGGCTTTATCATATCTACGTCCGAACTTGATTTCTGAGAACAGAAGTATTAATAATGAATTAACTACATTAGTGCGGGGTACCGTGCACTAGTTTTAATGAAATAAACCAGAGCAGGGAGCGAGTAATATTCCTGTTTTTTTTTTTTTTTTTTTTAATAATTTCTCACTACCAAGAGCTGTTTGTAGATGAAGAAGAAAACAATTTAATTAAAGTTTTTTTTTGAAATTATAGGTTATCTTCTAACAAGCCAGAAAAGAAATTTCCGTAAGGGTCGCGCTATAGTTCGCGGCGAACAACATAAACTTATGATTGTGTATTTTTTTTAATTTTTTTTTTTATATATTTATTTCTTGCTAAAGCAATCCCGATGAGTTTCAAAACTCATTTTAGGACGGGAGGAATTTACAATACATAAGTAGGAAATAGTACATACAATTTTACATTGACAGCAAAATATCAAAAATAGAAGTTTCACATACAGACAGAAATAATTTTATAAGGCCAAGTTAAATAGAACAACACACAAGAGAAAACATATAAGGGAACAACAAAATATACAAATATGGATTTACTGATTTTCATTGTATATTAGTGAATTTGTATTTATTTTCAGAGGCGATGTCCTAGCGAAGCGTCACTGAGAAACATCCCTTTATCTTCCTTAAGGCTACCTATTGTAATTAGTGAAAAGGGGATAGCTAGTGAATACTTGATTTAATAATTTTGACGGTCTCCATGGGTGAGTGGTTTCAATCCTTGTCTATGAATCCGGAGGTCGCGGGTTCAAATCCCGGCATGTGCAAGTAAATTATATTCGATTAAATTGTGATATTTCACAATATACTCATTTAAAATAATATGCAGTATATTTGATGCACATTCCAGCGCGGTAGATACTGTAATTATTGCTCTGGTGAAAGACCACCATTCAAAATCGAAACGTTGCTTGAAATGGCTTTAGTCGTGTTCAGTGACTAGATCTGAATAGCCGGGTACTTTTCCACCTTCCTTCATAGCCATCTTCTTATTTTCCTCAATACCTTTAGCCTCACAACATATCCCAATTGGAGATGCCATAGTCTTACAGGCTCCAGACGGATGGGAACAGTAGGGACTGTTGTGCGGTACTAAAATAATATATATATATAAATTTTTTTTTAAAATACGATAATTGAATTTGAACATACTTTTCAGTTCTTGGAGTCTTTTTAATAATTTAAAAACGAGTTTTTTCATTAACTGGATTATTATTTATTAAGTGGAATAAAATAAGATTGAAACATGCTATATGTAAGGGATACATCCGTGTGACTACTGTGTTCTACTCAACTTTGGCTGCAATGTCCTTTATATAGAGGTTTAATTAAAAAAAATCCTTTTCAATAGGTAGGTAAGTAAGTACCAATGGCACATAAACCATTACATATGCAGCCATTGCCATATTGCTATTCTATGAAAAACATTTTATTAAGGCACGTACTTATATGATACACGGTGTCCGGAAATTAGTGGTACAAGCGGGAAACTAGGGACTTTTCACCATTTTTGAATTTTTTCGATTACGTGTTTTTTTATGTAAAGAATAATAAACTAATGCGGTCGGGTCTACACTTTTAAAGTGAAATAGACAGTACTGAGGTATGTATATGTCAATCCTTACATATTTATTTATCTTTAGATATCTATTTGTGCTGTTTCACAAGTGATTAATTTAAAATTAATATGTAGTATATTTGCGCACGTTCCATAGTGGAAGATACTCTCAGTATCGCCCTGGTGGAAGACCACCATTCAGATTGAAACGTTGTTTTAAATGACTCTTAGCCGTGTTTGGTGACCAGATCTGAATAGCCAGATATTTCTTCACCTTCCTCTTCCCCTTCTACTTCCCCTCCCCAATACCTTCAGCCTCACAACATTCCCCAATTGGGAATGCCATAGTCTCACTGGCTCCAGACGGTTGGGAGCAGTTGTGACTCTTGTGCGGTATTCATATAAAAACAATTAAATTAAATGATTTTAAAAATAAATTATTTAAAAATACTCGTATACTTTGTAAAAATATGTATTAAGCATATTTTTAAATTAATTTATTAATAATGACGCCACAAAGTGAATACCGATAGTTTGTAGAAATTATAAATGATTTTTATTAATTTGGAAGTTGATTTGCGCTTGTGTACATCTCTGGAATTACTTTGTGCAGCAATAATCTGGAAGCATTTGCATATATTTGCTTGATATTGTTTTTCAACACCGGCTCATCTTGATGAAAACACTCGCGTTGCACGTCATTAACGCGACCTAAGCTTTCCGGGAAAAAAAAATGTTGGAAGCCCGTAACCCCATTTCACCTAAAATATTACAACTTTATTTACTCGAAAAAGAAACCTTAAATACAACAAAATATATAGATTTTATATCACAAAATAGACCACAAATTTCATGATTTACCAGTTTCCCGTTAGTATCAGTAGTTTCCGGACACCATGTATAAATATATTTATGGAAAACTGATTTTCCTGATGATTTTTGACCAATAGGGCGATGTGGAAATAACAATTGCACAACTTGTTTTAAGGGGGAAAAATCCATTTTACGCAATTAGACCTAGAAATAGGCCAATAAAAATGTACAGACATCTAATTTTTTTTTACATGAATACCGCACAAGAGTCCCAACTGCTCCCAACCGTCTGGAGACAGTGATACTATGGCATACCCAATTGGGGAATGTTGTCAGGCCGAAGGTATTGGGAAGGGGAAGGAGAAGGGAAAGAGGAAAGTAGGGAAATATCTGGCTATTCAGATCTGGACGGCTAAAAGCCATTTCATGCAACATTTCATATCTGAATGGTGGTCTTTCACCAGGGCGATACTGAGAGTATCTTACACTCTAGAACCTGCACAAATATACTAGATATTATTTTTAAATGAATTAATTGTGAAACAGCACAAATTAATCAGATAAAATTTACTTGCGCACGCTCCGATTTGAACCCGCAACTTTCGGATTCCTAGTCGAGAGCCTTACCCCTCGACCATAGAGGCCGTCTTTGAGAACTACTACTGCTTTAGGAAATTAATTTGACAGTACTGAGGTTTTCTGTCACAATTGGCATCTGGAATCAGCGTTCTACGTGTGCTACATCTTTTTGTTGAATAATTTTCCATCGATTCCTTTTCATCTTTACTCTACTACGAAAACATCTACTACTGTAAAATAGTTTATTAAAACTTTTATTTCTATAAATTGAAATCTACCTATGAATTAAAAATTATAAAATAAATTTAAAAAAAAACTGCTCGTTGCAAACTTTCGAAAAGATCGAACCAATAAATAAAGTACTTCCATTTAATCGAACATTGATCGTGGAGAACTCGAGATTGATTTTCGTGTTGCAAAATTACAGTATTTAGTGCGTTAATCATAACCCGAGCAGATTTTATTACATGTCTTGTTTAACCAAGATAATTAACCCTCATCAGCCATAAATTAAGTCATTTTCTGTACACTTAAAGTGTAGCAAATTGGTTTCTGAACAATTTTTGCCGACAGATATGTTATTCTGTTCGGGTAATGTGAGGATGTACACTTAAACCCAGGAAACAGGAATTATAATTTACATAAAAGGTCGGTACTTAACGTAGAATGTACATAATACATTCGTATTACGGTGTTTCTTATCGCAAAAATTATATAAAATCAATATTAAGTTTACGTTATTTTCGCATTTTTAAGTATTAAGCATTTATTACACAAACTAACTTTCACCATAGCATAATTAAATGTTAAATGTTTCACTGATAATAAAAATATTCCGAAAAGCTGCTATAAAAAACAGTTTTGTGGAGTTTATTGAACGTTTTCAAGTATTTTATTAAAAAAATAATATTGTGTTATAAACATCTCGAGGAGCGCTGACAAAAAAAAATGAAAAAAAGGGCGCTGCGCAAATATTACTTCCTATTCTTTATCTACAATTAATTATATATTACATTAGATATATAAAAACATACTTACCTGGCAGGTTGCTTCAGATGAACACTGCTTTATTATAAAACAATAACTTTGTTAACATCACTTTTATGATATATAATGTGTGTAGGCATGTGGAGCGAATGAACATAGAAAGGAGTGTAAGAAGAATGTATGACGCGAATGCGGATGAAAAAAGAAGCCGGGAACGCCCGAGGAAGACATGGTACGATCAAGTGAATCAAATACTTGAGTCGGGTCATGTCAGAAGTTGGAATAATAGAAGAGAATGTATGAGACGATGTATGAATGTGAATGAAGCAAGAAGTGTATGCCAAGATCGAGTTGTTTGGCTGTCCGTCCTCTCTGCCTGCCCCTGCGGGGAAACGGCGTGATGGTTAGTTAGTTAATTAGGTTATAATATGTGTGCAAACTGAAAATACGATTTAAAATGTTCATTAGCAGCTCATTAGACTCATTTACATGAACATTTTAGATATTATATGACATTTTATTAAAATCGAAGGGTTTAAAAAATCAATTATAAAATAGGTAGTATCAACACCTTTTTTTTATAAACATAAGTTTTTTTCCTATGAGCATAAACCATTATTTCTAAACGAAATGCATAGAGGAGAATAGCTAAATACGGAATATAATTTCTTCAAAAGATTGGTATTCTCTTTGTGGCATATTTTTGTCTATACTTGACATTATTATTTTTAGTATTCTATATATTCCCGATGCAGAAATGATCGCTTTCGAAACAAGTAGATATCTGCGTATATTAATAAAGTGGTGAATGCAAATAATTTTTTTTTAATTCATTTATAAATATACAGAATAGGGTAATTTCTAAAAATCTAATTATCGTTCATCTGGCAACCCGTCGTCTGATGATTCTAATGGTCAAGATGGAATTAATTTGACACATGTAGCGAACCTGATGCCCCAGCAGAACTCCCCAGATTTAGAATGTTTATTTTGCAAAAGGACTTTTCTCCAGAGAAATGAGGATCAAGAGTCTGAGCAAACATTGATTCTGCTGGTACAGGGGATTATACTTGGATATGCAATCTTTGGAAATAAGTAAATTATTTTGCTAATTTTCTATCAAAATGTTGTTATGACATGATCAAGTAATTTTACATCTATTTAAGAAGTAATTTCTTTTTATTTTAGTCCAATATTGGATATAGTTAGAATGTTAGATGCATAAGAATACCCGTATGTTAAGATTAAATATATGGCTGTTCACCTATACAAATTATTCCATATTTAGATTCTCTCCTCTACTTTTTAAGGCACACCATTTTTATAACGTATCGATACACATTTAATGATTATGGATTTAAAAAACATTATTTGACCCACAGCATTCACATTTTTAGACGAAGAACATAAAAAAAAAACAAGACAAATCTCTTCTTCTAATACCTTCTCTCATTGAATGCTGTTTAACAGGTACTCCAAAACAAAAATGTGGTTATTTTGTTCACGGGAGGGTAAGTTTTTTTTATTTATTTTGTTCTTTAATCGATGTGTTTACCCCCTCACCAACAATTGCACTCTGCTTTATGAAACCAATATTCAAACGTTGCCATGAAAAAAATACATTACGCGTACGCGCACTTCAGTGCAATTTTATTTGATCAGTTTTGACCATGGAAGCAGTTATCATGAAGAACTCTGACGTCATTTATGAAGCAGCAATAATTTATTAATTGAGTTTGTTTCCTTTACAAGTTTTTGTGCCGAAAGTAAAGCAGGTAGCAGGTAGCAGATAGCGTAGTAGGTGGGATTTGATGAAATCAATGGATCTTTGGAGTAATGCCTCCAAATTGGGATGAGGCAGAGTGACGACTTTATTAGTTCGAGTGACATTGAGTGAAAGGCGGGGAATCTGGGGGACTGGACACAGAATCTGTAGCATTTTATACAATGGTTTCGACGAAAAAATAACTAATATTAATAACATATCATTTACATAGCGCTGTTTTACGTTATTTCACTTCAAGTGCACTAAAAATAATGTCTTTAATAGATATGCAATTATTTTGAATAATAAATTAACAATAAGTACGTTTTTCATATTTATTAATTTTTTTTCTTTACATTCCTGCAGTATTAAAATGGCTTTAAACGACCAACCATCTGTCATAATAATAAAAACTAAAAATACTTGCTGAACTTAATAAGAACAATATTAAATTTGATTTATATTAAATTTCTAAAAAAATAAATTATTTTTTACGAATTAAACACAAAAACAATTAATAAGAAGTACGTTGTTTACACCACTATTTTAATACATAAATATCAACATGTTTCGAAAGCGAAGCTTTAGTATTGTGTATTCCGGCGAGGAAAGATTCGCTTTCGAAACATGTTGATATTTATGTATTAAAATAGTGGTGTAAACAACGTAAAGCGTTTCGAAAGCGAATCTTTCCTCACCGGAATACGATTTCGAAACATGTTGATATCTATATATAACAGTTATGTAAACAAAGTACTTCTTATTAAATTATTAAAAATAATGATTTACTTACTCCATTTAATGTTATTCCTACATCCCTCCTTTCATATTCTATTCACATACATATTCTATTTATAAACATATTCTATTTACATATTGTTAACATATTTTATACATTTTTACTTATTATTCACACTACTCCTACAGTCCTCCTTAGGTACATATTCATTTAATAATAATACAAAATATTATACAGAACATGCAATGCGGTACACAGACAAGACAGTGTATATTATACAAGGTGCCAGAAAAAAATTAAATTACCATCGCTTTAACAAATCTGACTCAGATAATATTATCAAACGAAACAATCAAACTTTGTTTTAACCACATTTATTTTTCACGCCTACCGGTTTCGGAACAACCGTTCCATCGTCAGGGTAAAGTTTATACTAACATAATATTATTTCCACAACCTTCATGGTCGAGGGGTAAGGCTCTCGACTACGAATCCGAAGGTCGCGGGTTCAAATCCCGACGTGAGAAAGTAAATTTTATTTAATTAATTTGTGTTGTTTCACAATTAATTAATTCAAAAATAATATATAGTATATTTGCGCACGTTCCAGAGTGGAAGATACTCTCAGTATCGCCCTGGTGAATGACAACCACTCAGAATTGAAACGTTGCTTGAAATGGCTTTTAGCCGTGTTTAGTGACCAGATCTGAATAGCCAGGTATTTCCCCACCTTCCTCTTCCCCTTCTCCTTGGGAGCAGTTGGGACTCTTTTGCGGTATTCATATAAAAAATAAATAAAAATTTCAAATTTAACAAACTCGGTATTACTATTGGGTGCAAAGACAAGATGAGACATATTTTTTAGTCGATTTTTCATAGAAGACTTTTGTTGAAGCGTTAAATGACATTCTCTTAGTTTTTTATATGGTTGGACGCATACCAACAAAACAGTGTTCAAATCATAAATAATTGGTGAATGTTTTTGCTTCCCCTTTTTTGTAAAAGATTTCTAAATGACGAAATAAAATATATGAACAAATATATTTAAAAAAAAAATTGAATTAGGATTGTTAACTATCTTTGTTGTAGATAAGGTACATATATTTTGTCCATCATGCTAGGAATATCCCAATATTATTACCTATGTCTTGTCTATTTTTCGATAGTTCATTAGATTCTTATTAAATTAAGATTAGAATGAAGCTGAAAATAATTGCGTTGTCACTGAAATTGCACACGGAAAACGCTGTTCAAATTTCTAGAAGTCAGGGATCAATATAAAAGATATTTTTTTAAAGATCATCTCAGTAGGTACGTACATATTTATGAAACACAGACAAAGATTCCCAGGCCATGTAAGTACATACAGACAATCGCATCCAGTAGGACTGCAAAAATGTTTAACATGATTTTTTTCTCAAAATAATAAAAATCATTTTAAAAACTGATCATCGTTGTGTCCCATATTCTTGGCAGAGTGTCTTGATCATTGCTCGAATCAGTATACCAATTGTATAAAAGATAATGTTGTAAATTGCACCCCCCAGCCAAACAGCTGGGTGGCCCAGAGAAATTACGGAAATCGAAAACAAAAGTTTCTTTCATTGTTTGGAGATGTTCCGATTTGTAAATGGGACTCGTTCGTCGCAAAAGTTCGAATACGTAGGCTGAACGAAGTATGCATGTTCCTCCTCGTACTCGTTAAAAAACCGTACCAACATGGTATCCTTGTCAAATAAATACATGTCAACTACAAAGTAGGCGGATCTTTAAATCTGGAGCGGACAAGAAGCGGAATAATTGGTATCGTATACATTTTTAGGGCAGGAACGCGTATTTTATCATTCATAATAACAAAGAAAGCAGTTTATGGGGACTTTTTGTATTGTTTTTTTTTTCTTTTGTAAAATGTAAATATTTTTTTTTTAAAGTATGTTTAAATATAACCTAAAAATATAATTCGACTGGCCAGTGGCTGAGTTCGCATCGTGTCTGGGTCTCACCCAGCCGTCCTAAGTTCAATTTCTCAGCTGTCTAAGTCCTAAGGCAGAGGAAGGATGAAAATCGACTGAATGCAGAGGAATGGAGCTTATGTGTGGTAAAACCATGAATGACCGTGTGAAAAAAAATGAGATTTGGAAAGAATCCAAGGCTGATCTAATCTAAAGAACTAAGATTAAGAAAGGGACTGATTGAAGAAAGGAGGGGAAATAGCATATACGACGCGAATGCGAATGGTAGAAGAAGTCGGAGATACCAGATCGGTCAGTGAATGAGTTGGCATCGCGTCTATATCTCACCAAGGCGTCGTGAGTACAATTCCTCGGCTTGCTAAGTTCTCCACCACGACACAAGCAAAATCTTCCGCTTACTGTGATGGTAGTAGGAGATTTTTAAATATTGCCAGGTTATATTCATATATGCCAGTGTTATTTAAAAAATACATAAATTACTACTAATTTTATATTATGTATGTCGGTAGGTACTCGTATCAGTGGGAAAATAGATAGTTTTTCTTCACGTTTTACAATGAAAGAGTAACAGGTTAAAAAATACTTGTTTTCTAAAGTTAAATTTTATTAAGTAGGTACCTCACTATCCGTTACAATTGGTGACTTATTGCGATAAGTGCACGTTAATTGTGCTGTGTGGGATCGAACCCGTAATTTTTTAACTCAAGGTTAAATATGTAGACCATAGATCACCACGCTATGGAGACATAGAGTAAGGTCATATATGCCATAGATGAAATCTCTATCGGCCTCTAAATATGTTTTCTATTTAGTTAATAAAATTATTAATAACGTGTCAGATTTGGGTGTGGAAGAAAGAAAATAATTTTATGGAAAGAAGCCTTTTTAGCGTTGTTGGTAGAGCGTCGGTAGAGCGACACCCGGCAAGCGGATGATTCCGATTTCTATTCTCGGTCGAAATTTTTTCTTTTCTCAATGTTTTTTTTTTTAATAAATATGTTTTCAATGATTTACGTCATTATGATAGCGTTTAAGCTGAAAAAATATTATGTTTAAACATTTATAACGGTGCCTTTGATTTAATTGTGCATTTACCTGTGTTGTTGTCTTATATTAAAAATAAATTCTAAATACAGCATGTAGATCGGAAGAATTCTGCATTTTTTTATTTGCGTTTTTAAAGGATAAACTTCAATTCAAAAAGTCCCGTTAAACTACTTTTTTGTACAATAAAAAACACATAAATTTGTTGTAGACCACTTTTATTTTATCAAAACTCTACCGGTTTCGGAAGCACCCTTCCTTCATCGGGAGAATATTAAAACTTTTAATATATTTTTAATGTTTTAATATTCTCCCGATGAAGGAAGGGTGCTTCCGAAACCGGTAGAGTTTTGATAAAATAAAAGTGGTCTACAACAAATTTATGTGTTTTTTTATTGTAAATTATGGCGAGCCACAAAGTTAATGCTTTTTACAAATATGTACTTTTTTGTAGTTTGTCTAACGGAAGTTTGTTATTAAAAATTTAAAATTTACAGATAAGGTTACAATATATATTAAGTTACTATTAAAATAAAAAACAAACTTAAAACATAAATATTCCTCAAGAATCTTAATCAAAAATATTTCTACAAAAATATTAAAAAATAAATAAATACAACAAAAAGATAAACGACAGCAATAAATCATTCATAAATTAATATTTCCTTATTACGTAATATAGATAGCTTCTTTCAACAAACCAAGTTTTCAATATATTTATTAATTGCTTAGTTTTAATACAGTTTTATTTTTATTTCAGCTGGTAACATATTTAAACAGCTAGGAATCATCTGATCTAAAGTTCTTGGTCCATATTTGTTTGTATCCTGGAACCATTAATCCTTCATTAAAATTGAGACGGGTATTAAAAGTGTGTTCTAGTCTTTTTGTATTATATATAGGGTTATTAATATATTATATATTAATTAATTAATAAAACAATACAGAAAATTTTTATATGTTAAACAGAATATACGAATGATTAGGTATTTATTATTACTGATCTACAAATATAATATCTTTCATAATAAAAATATGTGTTTTTTCCTAAGAAACAAGAAATTTAATTAAAATAAACCGTAAAAAAAATTGAAGTTCATATTTAGTTAGAGATTTGTGTCTTCAAAATGTTGTTAGTTCGCAATCCTTTATCCGAGTTTTCATAACCTCTCATCGGAATCCAAACACTGCATTTTCATCTAACGTTACAAATAATGCAATCGGAATCATTCAATCCTTAATTTGATTAAATCCGAACGTACCGACAGTAATGGCAATAATACCTAATTGTGAGATGAATAATAAATAATAATACTAGAATAATAGTTCAACGATCCGCTAAGGATTGCTCCTGCACGAAGCGATCTTCGGAGATTCACATTATTTGGTCCATCGGAATGCATCCCAGAACCCAATTACGGTAATGATCCTAATTCAATTCTAAAGCAATCTCAATCAACGGAAACAATCAACCTGCGGTACGAGAGCGGCTACCGCGTACTGCGGACGTATACCTGCCGGTTATTATACTTTGCTTTTTTTATCGGGCAACGATAGTAATAATTCATGGATTTAATGCGCGTTTGATTTATTACCCACATAAATAATAGTATTGATACAATGGCGCGGTTTCTGATCCCGGCACCTCGACTGCTCGGGCTCCCGGGTCATGAGAGAGTAGCAAGGCTGGATGTTGCGAACTGTGAGGAGCCTGATGCGATGATCTCTAGGTACTATCAATACACAAGACTGCCACTACTGCTCTTGTCTAAACTACGCAGTCACAAGTATTTATTTTTTATACTACCGGACCAGTGTCCAATTATACAAAACACACAAAACGAAAGAACATAACAAGAGCTACAGAAAAAAAGAATAGCACATAGGTACAAAAAATACAACTGAAGCAATGACAAAAATAGGCCAAAAATAGGCATTTGAGAGAAAAGTAAAGTTGAAGCCTGAACAAGGTTTTCGTAGAGTCCACGATTTTAGGCAAGCTAATTTATACTCTTCGAAGTTTATTTTCGTAATGCCTGACAAAAATCATTTAGACTGGTACCAAAAATTTCAAGGCCCTGGTTTGAGTTAACAAGTCACGACAATTATTTTGTTGATGTTCAATAATATTCTGTACACAAATGACAACCTCTTTGACCAAGTGGTTAAGATCTCAAGACGCGCAAATTTTTGAAAATATTTTTTAAAATATTTTTTATTATGGACCATGGAGAACCCAAAAAATATTATAATTTTACACATTTAGACTTATTTTTTTATTTATGTATCCAATTCTATCGGCAACTAAAAGGTCAAAAAAAACTTTTGGAAGTGGCTTTTTGCTTCGGCAAATTTTAAAAGACAGTGAAAATCTCTTTTTCTGATTTTATCTAAAAAAAATTACAACTTTGGACTCAATTTACTCGTAAACGAATGTTTAATTTAACGAATTAAATCACAAAATCTACTCTAAATGTGAGGTAGATTAATTAGTTTCCCGCTTGTGCCACTAATTCTCAGACACCATGTATAAGTAGTATGTGTGCGGCACATTCCATAGTGTTCACTATCACTCTAGAAAAATATCGTAAGTCGGAAACTAAATGAGGCCTGACATTTAGTTTCTTTAACGTTTAATGACATCTCTTTTCACCCCACTCCCTTCAGCTACATCTCACATGATTGGGGATGCAATAGTTCCACTCGGTCCGGGCAGTTGGGATTCTTGTGGGGTATATAATAGTAGTGTTTACGAATGGATTAAATATTTAACAATGAGATTCTGGCTCAAATGATTTTTTTGTACTAGAATTTCACTCTCGAGGACGTCGTCACATCCTCTTATACAGTCGAGCGAGCCGTACTAATTTACTTGTGAGCTCACCTGGTGGGAGAGTCGCGTGCTTCCTAAATATGGTGGATCAGGAAATCGATCTGTTTTCTACGTCGTATGGCGTATTTACAGGGTTTTTGGCATTGCATATACACTGCATAAACGGTACAATTATAATTAATTAGATTAATAATCTGTAATGTTATAAATATTTGTACAATTTTAATAAATGAATTTGTATACGATGAATAAAAATGTTGTTTTATGATTCACTAGCAGTTGCTAGGTTAAATAATTATTTTTAAGGATTAGAGAGGAAGTTACTCTCAGAATCGTCCTGGTGAGAGAATCCATGAAAGTTGAGGCGTTGTGACGCGTTGCTTAGAATGGTTTGAGATTTGCTCAGTGACCGAAATAGAATAATCTCAGCGTCACAATATCCTGCCGCACACATACAATATCTTTAAAAAAAAGAGTAATTGTAAAAACATGTATAGTCTGACATTTAAAAGTAGACAAAAATTGAGGGCGCTGCGATCATTTAAAATGTTTTCAATTGCAACAATAAGATGGTTCACAATATAAGTTTAAAAAGCACAATGGTTGAAGTGTATATTTTTTACATTAACCAAATGGTGTTCAGAAATTAGTGGTACGTTTTTTCCGATAGGAAATGATTCTATATCATATTTTTATGCTTGAACTTTTTTTATATTACTTAATATAAAAAATTAAAAATAATTGCATGGACAAGCGATATTTTGTTTTTCCGAAAATGTACGTATTGAAATACTCAGGTATTAGATGTTAGAAAAATAAAATAAAAAAACAATTCAAAGTCGCAGATTTATATTACAATTTTTTTTTAAAACGCAGAAAAACGTATTTTTCCTTGTTTCTTTAAAATAAACTGTCAAATTCGAAATGGGTAAACATTTGAATATAAAGACACATTTAAAAAAAGTGAGTAGCTTGGTATGAAAATTGTGGTTCCAAAATAATAAATATCTACAATTTAATGCTGTAATGGTCTAACCATCATCATTTTCTTTTAATAGAACCCTGGAAAATATATTTTTTTTATATGCATAACTTTCATGCTAGAAAAGCTTAAGGGAGCGACATCTATCGACTTGTGGAGAGTTTGATTACAGTGAATTATAATCCAATAATTTTTGATTCATAAAACTCGTTGCAACATAAAACCACGAGATGGCAGTGGGAAGAAGGCGTTCCCCCTTATAAATAAACATCACAGGATTGGGCCAGATCGACGAAAACGTTACCAATCAAACGAGCGTTTTACATAAACAATAATTAGTGGTGACAGGACAAAGGAAATATTAATTATTTATGTGAATCGAAAGGGTTCAGATCGACGGCCTATAATGAAAACATTTCACTAGAGGACGAATAGGGCGAGAGAGGTCGTGAACTTTAAAGAATACAATGGATAATGCAGAGATGAATAACCATCGAAAAGTGAAAACAGAAAGTAAAAATAATACGCAAAATGTTAATTACAAATAAAAAAACTACAAAGTGATGATTTAGCTTGCACGGGGAAAGGTGTGGTTGCATTATAATTTAGACAGAAAGACGTGTCATGTAAGGCTAAGCGGAAAAACAACGAATTAGAGAAAATAATTCAGAGAACAATAGCTTCAATAGATGAAAAAGGGAAGAAACAAGAATTATACAGTATGGAAACTTCGGCAAACTTAAGAGACGATTTAGGCAGGACTAATGTGAAATAGGAGTACAATTTTCTAATTTCAGGAACGTAGATAATTATAAGGGAGTGAAACTAGACTGATTTTAGGTGATAAAAGGTATTAATTGAGTAGATTCGGGACATCAGATATTATGAAAATGTAGATGAGAAATGTATCAATCAATTATAAAATTTAAACTGAAGGAATTCAATAGAAATATTGAGACATATAGACTACTACTTTGAATATAGTTCGATACATTTAGGTAAAATTTTGAGGTTGTCAATGACTAATGTAAACAAGGCGACAAGAATTGTTTATCCAAGAGATCAGATGAACATGAAACTCGGGCAATAAAGAGATAAACGAACAATTAAAAATATACAGGGAAGATAGGAATATTTATTTAAGGAAAAGTAATAAAAAATAATGAGTTTTCGATAAACTCTGATTTATATCGGTTTTTTACAAAAGTAATGGTTATTACCCATAATAATGAGTAAGCTAATGTGATATTGAGTTAGAGTGGAATGGAGAAAGGGGAGTGGCCAGGAAAGAAGTGAACGAACTCATATCTACCAGGTTTGGGGTAGGTAAATCACAGGTAAAAACGCCTATAAATTAATACACAAAATTATTAAAGATGGTGAAAAATCAATTAAGGATGATATCAAACGACCCGGATGAAAGTATAAGCAGACGACAGGTACATGCAAAAGGTGTAATACAGCTAGACCAGGAAGAAGCAGTGCAACACATTGAAAAATCATTCTGGAAAGGTATATTTATTAACTCAGGCAGGTGAGGTGGGGAAGAAATTATAAAGTGTGTACACCAATATTAGGATCAATTGAGAATTGCACGAAAATATGCGTTAATCGAATATTCACATGTTAGATCAGAGAAAAACCATGTTACCATCGGAAAATTCATAAATAAAAAGATATCGCGTATAAAGACAACCAGGGACTAAGGGAAATTCTAAAATTGAACGATGTGAAGAAGGCGCTTCTTTAAATAAAATTCAATAATGACATAGTGGCTATAATTACGAGATACCCGAGTTCATAGGCGACCAAAGAATAAGCGATAGATAATATTTTCAGAAAAAAAAACATGAATCGAAATTTCCAATTCTATAATAAGGAACAGCAGGGCGATCTAGAGGAATGAACTAAATTCGATCCTGGCCGGAGTGAGGAAAAGTGACAGATGCGAAGGCGGACCAGGTTTTATCTAAATATTTACATTGAAGAATTACATTCGAAATTAGTGTTACTTACATATAGGTTTACGAGTTGGTAAAGAACATAATGTAATGTAGGTATGGAATGGAGTTAAAGCCTTTTGATTTTAAGCTGAATATATAAGGGAATGTAACGGAAGAATATGGGAGTTAGTCGCGGAATACGTCGGGCGAGGAAATATTTAATCACGTACTGACCGATTTTAAGTAATTGTTTTGTTTTTGGACTTAGGAAGTTTCATTTGATTTGTTTCTTACAATTAAATAAAGTTTTAAATAAATTCTTTTAAATAGTTGTTGGATTGATTCAACAATAGTTTGATTTAATTCAATAATAGTTTGAAAAATATTGAAGTTTTAAATTCATTATACCTAAGTTGATACGCCGTTAATTGCGTGCGGAGTGATTAAAAAGTGTTTTTCTGGACTTCAAAAAATTTCATCTTAAAATAAATAAAGTGATTTTGTGTTCAAATTAATAATAATTTATTTATTAAAATTTTCTTAAAGGCAGTTCGTCTCGAGTTGATACGTCGTTAATTGCGTGCGGAGTGATTAAAAAGTGTTTTTCTGGGCTTCAAAAATTTCATCTTAAAATAAATAAAATATTTGTGTTCAAATTAATATTAAAATTTTCTTAAAGGCAGTTCGTCTCGAGTTGATACGTCGTTAATTGCGTGCGGAGTAATTAAAAAGTGTTTTTCTGGACTTAGAAAGTTTCATTTGATTTGACATCTTACAATAAATATTATATTAAAATAAATTCCCTTAAATAGTTTGATCTAATTCAATAATAGTTTTTATAAATAGTGAAATTTCCTAAAAATTAATAATACTTAATTCTAAAAGTTGTAATTAAAGTTGATAACAATATATTTGATCTAATTTTCTCAAAACTGTTAGAGCAATGTGATAATAATAATAATTTAATAAATATTGAAAATTTCTAAAAATTAATAAAGTTATTTGTTTAAAGATTTTAAAATTAGCTTCTGTGAATTAATTAAAATTGTTTAAATGAAATGTGATTTAATTCATATTTTGTGTTGAACTGAATTTATTACGAGTTTAAGAAAAATTAAATATAATTGCGTTTAAAATAATTTAGTGAAAGTTTAAAAAACAGCTGAGTCTTAGTTTCATATAATTCATTTTTAATACCTAGCGTGGGATTAATTTCGTCAAAGAAAAATAATAAAGTTCTAAAATAATACCAAGCGTTCGGTTTACGGATTTAAAAACAACAAAAATTAAATATTGTTTAATAATATCCGGATTGAGAGATCATTAAATTTGAAGAAATAGTACAAATCGGTAGATCACGAATTGAAATTAGGAAACACTAGATTGTATTAAGTAAATATTTCTAACTTAGATTAAACATTCCAGGCAGGGAAGTTCAATATTTTCTGAATCTTCATATTGGCGTGTATAACCCGTCTGGAAAAATTATGAATTTGTCGGAATTCAGGTGAGTCAATTTAATATACAAGTTTTCAGATTACCTGGGGAAGGCGAGGATGGAGATATGAATTATATTTCTAATGACTTATAAGTACATGTATTGTATGTGTGTATGGATATATATATATATATATAAAATGTATAATGTATCTATCAAATCTATATTGCCGTTATTTATTTTATGTTTATTTATATAAAACGTTTAATATGTATATATATAAAACCAATTATTATATTTATGTATATTTCCTATAAAAACAATTTATTTTATTAATATATATATTTTCCTAACATATAAATTCAAAACTAACGTTACTAAAATTACCAACAACCCAAACGATTTTTATTAATTCAAAGATCGTTATCATTCTAAAACAAACCAATGAATCCTAACTGTTATGCTTCCTGACGGGGGTCTCTGACACTTAATAACTGTCGCATATCTCAATGACACACTTCCTCGACTGTTATTAAAACTAGGTCAACATTCCAAACCACACCTTCTTTTATCGAAGTATGTAGATACGTATAAGTATGTATATATATATATTCGAATTTCAGTACATCTTACGAAGAATAAGTACTTTAACAAACGTCGACATTTAATTGAAAAATAACTATCATCTTTTGCGATGAACTATCATCTTTTAGAAATCACGTATTTGTAGTTTGCGTACATACATATTTTTATAGCGCCATTTTCATGGAAAGATTCAATTCAAAGGCGCTCCACACCCGTTCGAACATATTGATGAATTCAACAGAACAAACAAAAACCCACATTATTAAAAATATCAAAATAAGCATAATCATTCGTCGACAATACGTTCCCAAGTTATGTTATAAAATTAATTTTATCTTCGACTTAGGTTTTCAAGGTTCAGGCCTTGCAAATTTTGGGCTTTTGGAGTCCTACCTTTTCTCCAAACAAAAAAATCAATCTACAGTTAAATTCAAACTACATGAGATAGCAGGGTCTCATTAAACCAACCTGTCAACCAAACCAAAAAGTAATCTATTATATATATTGTATTATCACTTTCATGTATTTTGATATGTAATATATCTGAATATCTGGCACAGATTCACGACCTGTGTTGGAGATGTCGGATCCACAATTTTATGGGAAAACTGGAGTATTGTGGATTATAAAAACTCGTATTGTTTACATATATTTATAATTTGTACCTATCGATTGGGCAGAAATAATTGCTGATTTAAGCGTGGTTATCTCTGAACTCTTGATGCGGGGGACGGCCTTTCAACCCGGACTTTGCAAAAAAATCGCAAGTACCTAATGCTGTTTGACGAGGGGACGGAACCGGTTTGATCTCCTTTAAATGTAACTGTCGGGAGGACGGGAATTCGGAGGGTCTCGGACCCATGGATAAGGAAGGTGCTCTTTCCGTCGCGGTACAGGGGATGACCAATAGCGCACGAACTAAAATAAGAGGTTACGTATACCGTTTGGTCAGGCTGTACGTCTGTGTAGAGAGAGTTACTGACCGGAAACGTGGTCATCTGAGTACTTTAGGGGTAGGTCTGGAGCCGAATTCATTGCAGCGAAACAAGCCGTATTCGATCACTCGTCATAACAAAAGCTGTGAAAACTAAAACCTAATCATGTAATTTTCCCAAATTTAGGAGAGGATGGAGATGGCGCCAAAACAAGTAAAACTGTACCTTTTAACCATGAAATTTATTGAAACTAACCCATGTAGAATAACACTTAGTACGATGAGGAAAGGCGATAATACTGTGATCATTACATTTATGTTTACCAAATTTAAAACTGAAACTACGTCGTATTATATAGATCAGGAATAGTGCAATTAGTATAGCCTAGAAGCTAAGTTTTCCCATTAAAACTCACGATAGAAAAAAATTAGAAAATTTAGGGGTAAAGTTAGGAAAATGCTAGTCTTCCTATAGGAAATTAACGTAGATTGCATAGTAGGATAATAATAGAGAGTTCAGAACATTAAAGTCTAAGATAGGAGTAATGTTAGGAATATGAATTCTGTCAATGGTATGCGAGAGTCTGCCTACGCTACAAAGAATAGGGGTTACCACAAATAAGGCCTTGTTTTTCCAATAGTCTGAAACAAAAAACAACACAACGTAGACTCGCGAAAAGCTTGGCAAATTGACCACATTGGAGTGCAAAAATACCGTGAAAATTAAGAAAATCGGAAACACTCGAATGTTAGCATAGGGCTAGACGTTACACGCTGGCCAAGGAGGAGAAAAACCTCAAATTGAAAGGAAAACTACAAAGAGTTTTCCAATCACATTAGTTAGGAAAATTTAAGGCAGCAGTAGAGGAGTCATCTTAAATCGGTGGCGCGAACGAAAGTCTATTGCTAAATTAAATCATAAACGAAGGAAGGACGGGCCATCACATCTTTAAAGCCTAGTGGGGGGGGGGGGGCATCTCAATGCCAAGCTATACCACATGATATGGTGTCTTGTCCTGCCTTTGGTAGACAAATCTCCATATCTAATGATGGAAATGTCGTCAAAACAATAATAATTTTTTTTTACAGTAACTCCACACAGAAGACCCTGTAGGAAATAATTTCCCTCGAGGCCTATATCATCTTTGGGGATGCTGTGTAGAGGGTTATATAATATAGTTAAGTTAGTGCCTACTGTTGATATAGTGATCTATTTTATTATGTTATTTTGAGAAGAATTCATCCAGAGCTTACATGATCCATATTTTCAAGCGTTTGGTAAACAAAATTACTTTTTATAAGTACTGATATTCGGTTGAAGCCTGACATTAACGGCTCTAACAATTAAATAAAGGTAGTAATAAAAAACTTATTTTCATCTACAATAACTAATCACAGTAAGAACTAATGAACTAGAAAATGTACAGCTCATAAACGACAAAAGAGGACAAGTGGGAAAGGGAATAGATGGATTCAATAAATTATTAAAATAATTCGGGTGTAAGGGAAAAAAAAACTAGACAAGGGAACTTTTACATTGACATGGTAATAATATTTATTTATTTATTATATTGTATGCGACCTATATAGTATTTCACATATATTTTTATAAAATTCAAATAACAATAGTGACATAGATGCAAAACACATCACACTACGTAGATAGATAGAATATATAGCCTTCACGAAATACTACAACTAAATATTTTATTTGTCTCAGAGACAAATTCAGCAATAACACCGTCTAACTACAATTCCAAATAATTTGCAACAAAGATGAATATACAAAACACACTTCATATTCACTAATACTTATACTCTAGACTACTTGTTATTATTATTGTACTCTATCTACAATAATTGTTGAGGATGTATGCAATAATATTCTTTTTGTATTTGCATTTCGTGCAGTTGAATATATCAACTGTGCGTGAAGTTTGGGTACAAGTGAATTTTTGAATGACCCAGTCCTGAAATTATTGTTATAATTGAATAAAATTTTAGATCAAGTAGTTCTAGTTGGAATATCAAATTTAATTAGTTTGGCTAAATCAGGGCTAAAAAAGTTAGGTCAAAACAAGTCTGAGAGTTTTAATAATTTTAGTTATTTTATTAAGTAATTGTAATTTATAGTTTCAATAGGTAATCCGAGTTTATAGTTAATATTTGTAATAAATGTATGTTAAACTTTTTCAATCAGAATGCGATAAGAATAAAAAAGTATGTAAAATATGTGGTTAATAAAAAAATAAAAACTGCTCCCAAACAATCTATATTACGCGAATCGATGGGAAATTCAAGTAGACGGGTTTCTGTGTATTATTAAGTTACCTTGTCAGCTTAAATTGCCATAAATTACATTTTCACTTCATGTTTCAACTACCGTCGTCGTGTAATCATTTTTGAAAGATTTACGCATGATTCACTTGCCGAAAATCGATAATAAGCTACATTAAAAATACCCCAAGAATGTTAAAACTATATTGATTTATTTAAATCTCAGTAGCTGCAGCACGAAGAGCAAAAAATCAATGAAACCATAAGTGATTTAATAAGATTTAAAAAAAATTCTACATTTTAAATTTTTTGATGTCAATTTTTTTTTTTATCTGGAAGCGCAAAATAAATAATTTAATAGAGGAATTAAATTAAGTATTGTACCTCACATACGGGGTTGGTAAATGCTTTATGTATGCGTTGAGCAATGAATAGATGTGCCTATCATATCATATCAACATATCATTTCGACGACTGGAGGCAATTTTCACGTGACACCCATTTTAAACCAGCCTAGTTCACTGCCGTCCATGTTTGTTTCGCTTGATTTTGACTGCAGTAAGCAAATTATAAAACATTTATAAAAGAGTGAAACTAAATATTTGGTTTTTGTGAACGAGCCGAACCTTCTTACTTATTTGCTGTTTTACGTAAATTGGCAGCACGCCTAGCTCGCCCCTCGCCCACCATATTTTGGTTTCTCGCTTTTGCGTGTTAAAGCATCTCAATTTTTTATTTGCTCTGTGGTGTTGAGGCATTTTTAAAAGACCAGAAGGCGTCTTACGACAATAAATGAAATAAAAATCAAATGGGATAGGTGAAAAAAAACCTTAACTTAGTTTCTCACTTGATAAACATTAAATATGGAAGAGCAGTGATGTAGATCGATTTGCACTACGTATTAAAATGTTATCATCATATTACAAAAAAAAAATTCCAGAGAACATTTTTTTTTATTTCAAATTTCTAAAGTGATCCATTTTAAATCTAATATCGGATTATCATAAATTATAACATGCTAAAAAACTGTTTAATATTTTAAAGTCGATCGATAAAAGTCCATTACTCTAATAAAACAGCGTTTTTTCTAACAATAATAAATTCAGTTTAAAAATAATTTGATTTATCCTGAAGCCATTAATCTCACCTACGAATTGGTGCGAATCAAATTAACTATTGATTGATTGTGTGGATACTCATATTTCATATGAAATTTATTATGGCCGGCGTTTGGCCCGACACAACAATTTGTTACCGTTTCACCTGTGAAAGAAACACGGGTATACTCGGGAACATTTTGATGTAATACATTAAAGCTTTGATTAAATGAATTTATCACAAAGTAATCCATCGCTGAGCTTTATGGCCAAAAGCTCTGTATTCTCACACGTTGGATATTGATGGATAGACCTGGGAAGTAACGATGGTTTTGAGCGATTATGAACATCCCGGATGAGTTATTGGTTCCCAGGACGTCAAGGCCGATCAGAATGTGGTTCACATTTCCACAACATTTTAGATCTATAAGTGTAAAATGTATTTTAAAAAAATCAGATTGCACTCTGTTCAGTGAAGTTTTTACACATCGAAGAAGATAATATTAACATAACCTAAATGATTCGTCAAACCGAAAAAAACAACAGAAAATAAAAATATATCCGTCGACCAGTTCAATTTATATCATATTCATCCATATCATATATCAAATTCAAGACTTTGTCAACATTATTCTCCATTTTTTGATCCCATATTATTGGCAGCTATCATTATGATGATTACAAAGTTCTTCACGAACACAATTGAAAACTAGATCTATTGCAATACTCACATCAATAGTCTTCGTCTTGTATTCTTAAGGGTTGCTCATATGTAATTTTTTCAGCAAGCTGCACCCCCTTTCCAAAAAAAAAATCTTAGTTTTGTCTGCCGCAACACACGGCCATCTAAAATATACAAAACATCTTATAATCACTGACAAAAAATGTATATCGGTCTGCCAGAAGATCGCCATCGTAGAACCAGTACGATGTTATTTTAGTATCATTCTCCTTTAACAATGAATTTATTTTAAACATTGTATGAACGTTCAGGTCTAGCAAGAAGTGAGAACTTTCAGAGACTATTGAACCCTTTCGCACATAAAGTACGTTTATGGTATTCGCTTTTGTCTGATAGCAATAGTCGCCTATTAGCACGCAGCAAAGGCAGATCCACCGATTGCGTCGGGGCCAGCGACAAAAGAAGCAAACTACAAGTGGAAGCCAACCACAAGAGACAACTAGTAGACAATTGGCAGCTTTGATCGGCAGAACTATGTCCGAGAGTTTGTGTCTAAGATTATCATACAGGGTTATTCCATTGTCAATTTCGTACCACTATATTTCCTCAATTATACGTTATATGTGAATGATCTACATAGCAAATGAAAGAGGAGGTCCAGAAGTTTTGAATCCCACCAGTCGTTAGATCGCGTAGTAGCGCAAACGACCGCTGAAGTGTTCGCGCCGCCAAGCAGTCATTTCGCATCAGTTGTAAGCAAATGGCTACTATGCAGCACAAGGTTTGCTGTGTTCGTGAGTTCTGTAAAACCGAGTCGGCAAGTGCGGCGTACCTTTCGTGTTCATTTTAACATTGAACCTTCAAATACAAAGAGCATTTGTCGTAGGTATCACTAATTAGAGCAAACTGGTTATCTCTGTAAAAGAAAAAGTCCGGGTGTATCAGAGGAGAACGTAGGAAATTGAGTCCATTATTTTGAATCACCTATACAATAACTACATACAGTTGGGAATGGATTTTTACCGTACATTGAAAACGAACTGATTGTAAAACTTTTTAACCGCCCTATGCCAACTTTGATTGTACCATTCTGCGCTATCCCGTATCACGTACGCGCTTGAGAAAAAATAATATATTTCATAACTACAAATCGTAATGACAACGCGCGCGTCCCAACAACACGGGACATCAAGTCTAAACAAGTAGTTCCTCAAGGACAGGCGAAGCGTTCGGTCGCTATATGAAGAAAATATTATCAGGTTGAGGATGACTAACATTGTATTCATAATCTAGACCAAAAAAGTGATTATTTTTTTGCCTATTTTTCAGAAAGTTACCTGAAGATAGGGCGGTTAAGTGAAGGAAATTAATTTTGAGAAAAAACTCGTATCTTTGTCATGAAATAAAATACTAAAAAGTGTTACTTTGTGCAACAGTTTCAACTGTTTGAAGCTAGTGGAATTGTGGAATAGTCATTATTTGGGGATTGTTGCGAGGCTGAAGGGAGTTGAGGAAAGGAAGGAGAAGTTTAAGTTAAGTGCCTGGCTATTCAAATGTAACCACTCAACTGAGACGAGCACAGCTCTAACTGTTATAAGCGAAGGCTTAAACACGTCAGCTTAATAATTATTCATTGTTGATTGTTATTGTGTTTAATTCGTACTACTATATTTTATTTATTTACTAATTTAAAGAAAATATATCGAATAATAATATTATTAAGTTCTGCAAGTAATTTTGTTTGTTTGTTTTTTTATTTTTTATTGTGACAGCTGTTTCGGCGTTCAAAGCCATTTTCAAACTGCGGTTAAAACTAAAATACTTATAATAATGCAGAACTTATTTATTGATACGGAGACGGTTTGCACAGTTACCGTGAGCACTCAGGCCATAGAACCATTGTCCTATCTCCCATTTTACCTCGTTCCTTCGCCAGTTTACCCGGTCCCTTTGGTGAAGTTAACCAAGGTTATCATTGGATATTTGGCTATGTCTCTTGGTTCCACAATATGTCTTCTCAGGTAGCTGAGCATTCTTCCGAGGCGAGACATTGGCACCATAGGAGAATTGGAGTCTCTTCATTCTCTTAACATTTCCTGTATCTATTGGTGTTTTCCACCCCCAAGGGTGGAAAACACCAATAGATAATTATAATATTTTCCACCCATACGAGGCCCAAAATAATAAACTACAGGTTATACAAAATAGGGGAATGAGGATGATTCTGAAATGTAATATCTTTACTAGAGTTAAAACTATGTTACAAAACTTAAATATGATGACAACTAAACAACATATAATATATAATACATTAACAATGATGTACAAGCTTAAAAATAACATGCTCCCTAAATATCTGCAAACTAATATTATGTATTATGAAAATATTCACAATTATCCTACGAGGAGTTTCCGAGACTTCAGGCTTCCCAAAACAAAACTTACGTGTACACAGAACAGCGTGTTTTATAAAGGGCAAAAACTTTATAATAACCTACCAAATTCCATAAAGGAAGCCTCAAGTCTTGGCACTTTCCGTAAAACATGTGCTATATACATAAAGAAAAATTTATGACTTGTATTTCTATTTGTACTAACTGTATTTCTTAAACCCTATTTTTTTTTTGAACTGGGGTAACTGTATTTCTTTTTTTTTTATTTTTTTTTTATTAACTGTATTCTTTCTGTTATAATTTTATGACTCTATTTATTTTATTATGTATCTTATATGTTTTTTATTACTAGATGTATGAAAATTTGCTTACATCTAAATAAAGCTACAAAAACAAACAAACAAACAGCTGCATTTGTCTCCTGAGGTGGCAGTATCCCGGTAGAGTCCTACCAGTTCCCTTAGTGAGTTTCTGTTCATATTGAGTAGTTGCCTGGTTCGTCTGGGGTTAGGTCCGTTCATGAATAATTTGGATTGTCTCATTCCGGTTGCCTTCTCACATTCTTTAGAGTGCTGGGATTTATCTGTCAATATGTAGTTTGCTGTGGCAAGTTGACACTTCTACAGCAGGATTGCAGAACTTAATAATAATGTTGTTATATTTAAAACAAAATAAAAAAAGTCTTACGTTTATTTCAACGATGATTTTTTGGGTAGTGTTTTATTTTTTCGTTATTTATTTTTTCTATTTATTAATATTGAATTTAGCCAAATGTAAACTTGGATAAAGTATACGTTCGTTGAGGGTAAACTGCAATACAGGTGTGAATACCTTATTATTCAGTCAACATTAGTTAGTGCCTGTTCTCAGTAAGTAATCTTGCCGTGGCATGTTGTACAAAAGGTAATGACTTTATTGAAAGATTTTTTTTTTAAAATAGATAATTTTTAAACGTTTTCCACACTTAAAACTTAAGATAATTTCCATCTAAGTGTATATGTCTGTATTTTGAAAAAAACCAAGCTTAATTGACATGGTAGTAGTAATTTTATTGACAATTATAGCGAAATTTTATGGTTAGAGTTATCGAGCCAGGAAGTCTTTATAAGTCACACCTAGTGGCGTGTAGTTCATCAAAGCTGAAAAGCTGTGCTTGTCCTAAGAAAAAAGAACAATAAAATATAATAATATTAAAAAAAAAAATTATGCAAATAGACACGCGACTTGTATTCTCATTCCTATAGAAGCCGATAGTATAATGACCATTTTCAAATATTCAATACACAATAATACTTTTTACCCGAATTTGAAAAAACACACAACAAGGCTATCTTAGATCATTAGCTCCGTCCTGACTCTGAAAGTAGTAAGACTCATAACTTAGACAAGTGCGAGCAAGTATCAAGGGATATTTGAACATAAATGTAAACTGCAATTTATTCAAAATATTGGTATTCACTTTGTGGCGTCATTATTAATAAATGGATTAAAAATGATTTTATTTATGTATGGGACAGAAATATTATTAAGGTCACAATTGATTTCGTTTGACATTTTGAAATTATAGCATTGTACGCCACTGGTCGCAGCCTATTACCCTTTGTCCCAAATGTGTCCAGTCAAATGGCTGTGAAGGCTTCACCAAAAAAAACGCACCGTTAAGTCCCTTGCGTACACCATACCGTGCGGCGGCGTGCTTGCGACCAGCGCCCGACCCTAAATCACGCGCCGCGTACCCAGTACATAGTACACAGTACACAGCCTGCAGTACAGCGCTGGCGCTGGTGCGCGGTACGGTGCCGTGATGCGGTACAAACTAGCGATAAACAATACACACAGTTCGTGCGGCGGGGACATAATTCACGCGCTTTTGACAGGATCGCGATCAGTGCCGAACAAACAAATGGCCCTGAATTCTGAAAGTGGAGATAGCGAAATGTAGAGGAATATGAAAAGTCACAATGGTACACTTTCATTTTTGTTTATGAATGAAAGAGTGAGAATCTTATTTGAAAGATGTATAAATATGGTGAAGCGTCTGCCATCTTGTCTTGTCACACACAGTACACACTAAATTCTGTATTTATATTCTAATACCAAATTAATCAAATTATCAGGTTAAGATGCTCGTTGAGCTACAATATGTGAGAATTTAAAAAAAAAAAATTCGGATGACAGTGGAACCTCAAATTTGGGGATTTTTTTATGGGAGAAGGAAATATTGGATCGGACGAAGAAGAGAAAGAGGAATTCTGATCTGGTTACTAAAATATTTTTTGAGGAATCTTATATCTAACTAAAGCCAGAGTCTTGCAGCACGGCCAAATCAATGGCGGTTTTAACTATTTTTCTGGTGAGGTCTGCGTTATCTTATAATTACAGTAAAATCATTTAAAAGAGATTCTTGCTTGTGTAGTGGTGTATTGTATCCTGAGACTACTGCGGGGTAAGGGGGGGATGCAAGCGGTGTTCCAAACTATTTCGAATCAATTTGAACCACTATAAGAGTGCATAAATGGATTCAAACATGCCCTCTTTCCTGTAGGTACGAGGCTATTCATAAGCCGATGATTTAATAAAATACTTACACATATTTTTGAACTAATTTTTCAAGTGTTCAGAGAGAGGATGGGAGGAATGATATTTTTATTTATTTTTAATTATTTTTTTATTTACGGACCAATGTCCAATTACACCAAATACACAACGAAATTAAATAAACAAGAGCTACAGAAAAAAGAACAGCACATACATAATACAAGAATGAAGCAATGACAAAAAGAGGACATAAAAATACATTTGAGAGAACATTCAAGTCAAAGCCTGAATATAGTTTTAGTAGAGTCCATGATTTCAAACATTCTTAATGATAATCTTCAAGTTATAATTTCGTAAAGCCCTACAAAAATCATTCAGAGTAGTCCAAAAAATTTCAAGGCCCTTGAGTTAAAAAATCTCAATGTTCTGGACAGTGGAGAATGGTACCCATAATTAGTAGAGTGTTTATTGAGGAAAAGCAATTCATTGACTCCACGGCAAGGAATGTTAAAATTAATGAGTTGCAACAAAGAAGGTGAGTCAATAATACAATTAATTATTTTTATAATGCAAATAAGATCAATGTCTTTCCTACGCTTTTCTAATGTAGCATTGTTTATGGTTTGTTTAATTTCAACGTACGAGTAATCACCTCTTTCTAGCCTTAATCTTATCAGTATTTTCTCTGCATTTACCCAATGGTGAGGGAAACCATAGAAACCATGATAAAGTTTTTTTTTTTTTTTTAAATTCGTCGATCAACAACATGTTTGTTTTTCATTCCTTGTATCGGTTCGTGATAAACATGAAAAAATGTGGATTTTTAATAGAGTTGTAAAGGTAAATAATTATCGTAGCACACTTACATTACCATTTGATATGTATGCAGGAACTAGAAACTGGGTAGAAGCTCCGCTTCCCGCAGCCAATATCAAGAGCTGACTACGGAATCTACGGCTAGTCGTAATAGTCGCATGTCCATTCACTCAACAAACCTATAGAAGGAGTTGAGATGAGAGATATGATCTGATTGCTGATTGAGATGTTGTGCGGCAATATGATGCTCAATAACTTCACAATTTTATAACGAATGTTAGAAATCTAATATAAAATCCAATGTTCGTATACATACCTATGGTACATATAGTGTGTATTCGTGCAAAAACACTCGATAAAAAAATTAATTAGAGAATGTTTTATTTTCAGTACCTACACTTGTTAAAGCAGTAAAACAAAGATTTGTTAAGAGTTTATTGATCCAAATGCTTATTTTTTATGACTTACTAACATCGATGATGACACGTTTTAACTGTGCAAACACTTTAATTTACACGGATCATAGATAATAATGTAAATAAATATAATGGTATTGTTGTAAACATAAACTAACTTGTTATTTTTGGTTATAGACGGTCTTCGTGATTGAGTGGTTACGATCCTTAGCTATTAATCCGGAGGTCGCCGGTTCAAATCCCGGCGTGCGCAAGTAAATTTTATTTGATTAAATTTTGTTATTTCACAATTTATTCATTAAAAATAATTTGAAGTATGTTTCCCTCACATTCCAGAGTGGTAGATACGGTTAGTATCGCCCTGGTGAAAGACCACCATTCAAAATCGAAACGTTGCTTAAAGTGGCTTTAGCCGTGTTTGGTGACCAGATCCGAATAGCCAGGTGCTTCTTTACTTTCCTCTTCCACAGCTCCTTCCCCTTATCAATACCTTCACCCTCACAACATATTCCAATAGTGGTTGCCATAGTCTCACTAGATCCAGACGCTTTAGAGCACCTGGGACACTTGTGCGGTATCACTTTTTTTTTTTTAATATATTGTGAAAAATATACTCATATATATTATAAAAAATATATAAATATACACACAACCTCAAACATCGTTCTTGAACATCGATTAGTGATTAGAGTATGTACTTATAAAAAATAGGAAATAAAGTTTGTAATTTTTTATCATAATTACAAAAATTGCGTTTGGTTGTTGAATAATTTATTATAAATCGGCATATCCAGAAGGTAGACAAGATATCTAATTTTTTTTCCTGGTTATCTATTGACATCATACATAACTAGAGACATGAAAATTACGAGAATTAAAAAAAATGATGAATTTTGCGTAAAAATTCATAAAAATGCCAGTCATTTTCATGAGAATTGCAAATCCAGAAAGTAGACACTATATTTATTTCTTTCCTCGTTATCTATTGATATCGTACATAACTAGAGACATGAAAATTTCAAGAATTAAAAAAATATTGAATTTTTACGCAACATTCATAAAAATGCCAGTCATTTTCATGAGAATAACGCGAAAATTGCAAATTCAGGCAAATAACGCAATTTTTTCGCGTAATTTTCTGGTATTTTAAAATAGGAATGAAACATTATCTGTTCTAAATATTTCTTCATATTTTATACAAATTAAGCTTGAATAACCATAAAATTGAATGCAGCTAACTTCACTTCGAAAACGTGGCAAATTGTTACATGTTTTTCAATTTAACAAAAAAAAAACACTATAAACATAACATAAGATAATACTTTTGTTTCAAAATATCACCACTTTTCCTAAAATTACACAAAAATAACGTAAATTTCGCCTGAAATAACGCGAGTTTCATCCAAAAATAACGAGAAATATTCAGGTCTCTTTAATCACACCTCAAACATCAGTCTCAATTTTGATATACCTGCCAGCGGAAACAAAACGAGGCTTCGTCAGTTACAGTGGGTCAGATTTTTCTACAGTTTTAAGAAGGTTCAACGAACAGAAAAAAAGCGAGAGCCATTATAATAAAGCGATCCCAGTAATTCTGATTATTTATCGTGTCATTGTGGTCGCCGCGAGCGATGCGGGGTGTTGAGTTGTAATCTTCACTTTCAGAAATTGCAACACATTCTGACTGGAAGGTTTAATATCTCCTTTATGCATAAACCATAACTTACGGTTAAATGTGAAATCAGATATTATTGTAAGGAATAACTTATTTTTGAAAAGGTTATTTTAATTAAGAGAATGTACCCTATTATTTTCGTGCAGAGTTCCCAAGTTATGGGACGCAGGATGAGATTTTGTACAATATTTAACACCTTTTTTATTATTAATACCTCGATCCCAACATAAAATGTGTATTAATACGGTTATAACAAGAAGATTGTTGTTTCGATAAGGTTATTTGTTTTCGTTTGATTTCAATAAACGTTATTTTTAATGAAGAAATAATATAACTTTTTTTTTCGCAACTGTTTTCTGAATGTTAATTTGGCATGAGGCAGGAGAGATTTTTTTGCATTTAAAAAAGCTGACCAACTTAAAAAAACTTATCTAGATATTTGAATAAAGGTTATTCTAATTGATTATTCGAAATTTGTTAAACATCGCTTCTCCAGCAGTTTCTACCCGACAGTGGCCAATTTTTGACATCCTGTTTCGAAACATCTTGTCTTGTTTTTGAAACAGATTTTTTAACAGTAAATTGATTTTTCAATGTTTCATAGATCATAGTAATCGTTTTACCTAGGTGTTCCTACTAACAGATAAAGCAAATGGATGTTTTAGATTACTGACCAATAGAGAGAGCTTTTCATTTCTAGAGAGGTATATCTACCTCCCTGCTATATAGGTAGCGTTTGCATAATTTATTTTATTTTTCACATGTATGATTTATTTGGTAAATTTTGCACTTTCAATACAAAACTATGACAAGTAAAAAAATCAAATTTTTGATCTTTGATAGATTTTGGCCAGGAAAAGAGTATTCTTATAATATAATTGGTAAGAAGTACTTTGTTTACATCACTGTTTTTAATATACATATATATCTATCTACATGTTTCAGAAGCAAAGCTTCCTTCATCAGGATAAACAGCATACTAAAAAATAATAACAAGTACAGAAAAATAATAAAAAACCATGAATAGGCCAATTACAAACATAAAAAAATGAACAATAAGTGAAAGTAGTTGAGTAATTACAAAAAAAGGTAAAATAATAAAAAAATTAAGAACGTTGTCAAAAAATATAAAACAATAAATTTATTATCAACATAAATAAAATCAAGAAAATTGCAAGTCATCAAAAATAATAGTTTTTATTATTAGAATTTATATTATAATATTGTAAATACAGTTAATGTGAAAATAAATTTACTTATATTATTAATTAAAAAATATTATTATATTACATTATATTATAATAATATATTAATAATGACACCTCAAAATAATTACACCTATATCTAAGAATAGTATTCTTTAAAACTGTAAAACACAGAGACCTTAAAAATTAATGTATAAAATTAGAAAAACGGGATAATTCACCATTTCCTTGAGTGCAAGATTGCAACAACAGTTTATTACCCCTACAAACAAAGGAAAATATTTTAAAATACTAAAAGACTAAAGCCAAATACCACCCAATAGTGTGTAAAATTTTATTTATATAAAGTGGATGGGATCGTTGGGAAGCTACAATTTCTACAAATTCCCAAATGCCCGGGTTTTAGAAAACACCCATTATTTCAGTTCGATATATATATATTTTTAATATGAATACCGCAGAAGAGTCCCAACTGCTCCCAACCGTCTGGAGGCAGTGAAACTATGGCATCCCCAATTGGGGAATGTTGTGAGGCTGAAGGAAATGGGGAGTGGAAGGAGAAGGGTAAGAGGAAAGTGGGAAATACCTGGCTATTCAGATCTGGTCACCAAACACGACAAAAAGCCATTTTAAGCAACGTTTCGATTCTCAATGGTGGTCTTTCACCAGGGCGATACTGAGAGCATCTTCCACTCTGGAACGTGCGCAAATATACCATATATTATTTTAAAGTGAATTAATTGTGAAACAGCACACATTAATTAAATAAAATTTACTTGCGCATGCCGGGATTTGTACCCGCGACCTTCAGATTCGTAGTCGAGAGCCTTACCCCTCGACCACGGAGGCCGTCAAATTATTATTATAGTTTTGTATCCATAGTGTGATTTTTTTTTGTTATCACCTACCTCATACCATATTACTTCTTATTAGCGAGGTGGGTGGAGCATACATTACGAAATATTTATGTAATTTATGTGTACAAAATAACCCGAACAAACATCGAGAATGAAGCCGAATAGGAAAACGTTTGAGAAGCTCGGGCAGAACCACAGCACGCCTTTATCTCACACTAGTGACTAGGGAGTTGAATAGGTGATAGAATTTAAAACTCCTTCTAATCTGATCTATTCTCATTATACCCTTGCTCCGGTATATAAATTAGTTTATCGTTAAACAAATACCCGGCGTGCTACAGAAGACGCTGCCGATGTTATCTCCAACCAGTTTACATTATTTACAATCTCTTGTAATTTACCCGTGTTCCTCGAGGAGGATGAACATATTACGAGGGAGGCACCTTTTACCATACAGTGTTTGAAATCCAACGCTAAAGTGAGAAGGCGGGTACTTGACCGATTTAAATATTATGTAAGATTAAAATCAAAGTCACTTATATTTTACATAAACACCGTGTTATTTAAAACCTTCCGAGAAAACTTTACATCGCGTTGGTAGGTACCTATATAACATATACATAGTCGTATATTTAAATATTTTTTAGTTGCGGATGTCAAATGCGTTTCGTTTATATGAATAAAATTGATAATTTTATTTTGGAATCTCTTACATCCATCATTAAAGCGGAAAATGTTTGTGCAATGATGGAGGTTTTAGCCAGCGGAGGAATTGTACCCAAGACGCCCGGGTGGAACCCGATGCATTTGTTAACTCAGCCACTGACCAATTAAATTATGTACCTACATTAAATTTCTACATGTTATTGGATCACTAAAAAGGAAAAAATATCAATTTTGACATTTATCAAATGTTTTT